>JARUHE010185369.1:0-13734 GCA_031471125.1 Archaeomysis grebnitzkii | reverse complement strand
CTTTGACAATTGCTGCCTTGATCCGATCACAATGATTTCTGTTTTGTTATCATTTATCATTAATTGGTTGATAAGAAAAAATGACCTTACATCAGCAATGCAAGATTCCATCAACTGAACTGTCGTATTAATATTGTTGGATTTAAATGATAAATACAGCTGGTGATCGTCGGCATAGCCTTCGACATTGGGTTTGTGTTGATCAACAAAGTCGCATAGCCGACTAATATAAGCTAAATATGCAATGGGTCCAAGGCAGTTGCCTTGTGGTACCCCATGGAAAAGTGGAAATTTGTTTGAATATGTATTTTTAATATAGTATTGTTGAGAGCGATCAGATGTACGTTTTAAGAAAGCTCAAAACTGTCCCAGTGATGTTGAATCTTGAGTAGAAGGTGTATAAATTTATTCTGATTGACACTGTCAAAGGCTGCACTTTATCCAAGTATAACAAAAAGTGTTAATTGTTGTTTGTTTATTTTAGACATTATGTCAGAATTAATTTTGGTAATCATGGTTTCAGTTCTGTGTAAAGTCTTGTATGCTGAATTTTTTGTTGCAAATTTACTTGTGGATAATAAGTGAGGATTTATTGCATTGAAAGCTGATTTTTCTAATCATTTAGAAACAAAGGGAAGGTTCAAAACTGGCCTGAAATTAGAAAATGAAGGAGCCACATTCTATTTTTTTGAAATTGGGAGATTTATACAAGATTTCCAACTATTTGGAAACTCGCCACTTCCAAAGAGTTATTCAAAATGGTACATATGAGGTAGTTCAATGTATCAATACAATCCTTGACAAGTATCGTTGGTAGTGGATCAATAACAGAGGTTTTAGCCGAGATTTAGAAACCAGATCTGACATTGGACAGGGTAACTTTCTCAAATACGTCAAGTTGGTCTTCAGGCTCTAAATGTTGCAATGGGTATTACTGTATTATGTTCTCATTCTCCACCACATCGTTAATTTTATTTATTATTGATTGTATTTTTTGCTCAAAAAACGTTCCAAACTCAAGGCTTCGCGTGTCTAGAAGTAGATCTGGATAGAAAGTTGACTCGGATTCACTTCCAAGCTTTGTAACTACTGAAAATAGTAACTATTGATTGTTATCGCATGCAATCGCCTTATTTTTAAATATTCAAGTTGCAATTTTTTGCATAAGTTGTCATATTCTGTAGATTTTCTATCAAAATTGTTTATAACAGTTAAATTAGTTTGTCTTTTTTCGTTCTAATTTTTGTTTTTCAGTTTTCATCTTTTTTAGCTGGTGAAGATACCATGGAGACTCTGGTTTTAGACAGATTTCTTTTATTATTAAAGGAGCATAATTATCCGGTATCTTCTGTAATGTCGAATCATATAGAAGTTTGTTCATACACATATAAGGTGTTTCAATGATCATCAAAATGACACTGTTTCTTATGTCAAGATTGAGTTTGTTTATATTAATGGAATTAGTTCTTCTGAATTAAATTTATTTAGTGTTTATTTGTTTGAAAGGTATTTTTAGTATTATTTTGATAAAATATTGATCGGAAAGCAGCTTCTTTTGTTCTATCCCTGTACCTGTAAAGTGATCAGATATCTCGTGATAAAGTAATCATCTGTATTTCCAGAAATGGGTGTTGGACAGACATTTTTATTCTCCAAGCCAAAACTCTCCAGCAAGTTGATTAATTGTTTGGAGTAACAGTGGTTCATTGCATTGAAATCAATGTGTAGATCCCCCGCAATTATGCGATTATTTGGTATGAATGCCAAAGTCGACAAATAATCATAAAGTTCAGCAACAAACATTGCCTTTGTGATCCTGTGATTCACCGAATATAGTGGTCTATAAATTACTACAAAGTGGATTCTTTCTCTATTTACTGTAGTTATCCATTCTGAGTACTCAAAAGATAACTTCTCTATTGTTTTAACAAAACATGGCTTAAACTGTGATCTACATAATGTCACGACGTCTCCACCCACCCTATCACCAGGTCGACAAAATTGCTTAAATGACAATAAAATTCACAATATTCTACAATGGTGTTACTAAAGAAGTTTTTGTGAAACAAGTTTACTTGATAAAACCTACTTTTTAGAAGGGAGTTTGTGAGCTCTGCTATTTTATCATTGAACTCATGGTTAACCCTTTAAGGCTTGGTGGGACAAATTCGTCCCACCACATAAGGGCGATTTCTACAACCAATTTTAATGTATCTTCACCCTTAAGGCAATAATTAGTTGTGCCTTGAAGAGTTAAAGTAAAGATTACTGAAAACAAATATGGCATTCTATCCTACATTTTCAGTTTTTCTAAGTGTTTTTTCCTAAAACTTATATTTCTCCAAATAAACATTTTATGACTTTGTAAACTATGCAATTATATCATTTTAATTCATGGTTAACCAAGATTTTTATTTGAAGGTTTAGAGAATAGTTTATTTAAAACAAATGGAAGAAAATATATTTTTCTTTATATAACAGACATTTTATGACTTTGTGGACTAGGTGAAATTTGTATTCATGTTTTTTCTTTATTGAGTTGTATCTGCTTTAATTAAATATTATTATCACACATTTAACTGATTAATAGCATAGAAAATTCTCAAGATAAATTTCAAGCATTGCTAGTTGTTTTTTTTTGTATGTTTAGAGGCATGATTCTGTGCATCAGCACCTAGGTCTCGCATATACACAAACTATTCTAAAACACAATCAGAGCAATCTGGCTGTATCCTTCAGATACTGCACCAATAACATATTAATCTTCACTTTGATGTCATCACAAAAATCCCCCCCACCCATTGCTAGTTGTTGACTTTAATCAAGTTGACATTAAAATACAAAATATTTTACAGGTATGAGAACTTTTTTTCAAACATTAGACAATTTTAACAACTAAGAACATTTTCCTATTTTTGGTAAATTTATGGATAAGCAAAGACTTTTATTTGTAGGTGCAAGGGAAAGCTTAAAAAGCAAATTAGAGTTGGTTATTTTTGTTTGGTCCAGTGGACCAGGCTATTGGTGGGCAATTTAGAGAACTACAAATTTGAATGCAAGATTTACCTAATTTCTTGAAAAAAATTTCTTTGCCTTTTTCTAACCTAACTGACACTACACTTCGGTGTTTTGAGCAACAAATTCGAGGCTGTTGTGCAAATCCTTTGACTTTCAATGCACGACAAAGTATAGATTTTTAGCAAATGTTCCACGGAATCATCAATTTGTCAAATGTAAATGTAATCGAGCAGTATTTCTAAGTCTTGTGATTTAATTTTCTTCATTTTAATGAGTGGATGTTGATCATCTATGCAATCAAATATTTCCTTAAAATATTCACTAAACAACATTGATATTATTTTGGATAGAATTTTATATACAGACACAGCAATTACTCATAATTGTTTTTACAAAATGTTTGTACTGATATTTATTCACTACTATATTTTTATAAACAACTAACAAACTACCACAACTTAGTTGATGGTTTTATCTAATGCATATATAATACATTTTATCAAATAACATACCTTTAAAATCAATTTCCTAATGTGAGCTATAATTTAATAAAGTTCAATGAAAATCAATTTTTTTATCACAACAATAAATGAGACTTAAAATAGAATGTAATGATCATAATTAACAACTTGAGCTCGAATTCGCTTATTTGACACTAGGCGCCAGATGGAGTCCTATTTTCGAGCCAGTGAAAGGAAGTTAAGATGTAGGTGTTACTTTTCGGATGAGAATACCCATTCACACAATTATTAAAAAAAACATTGTTGTAAACTTTAAATAAAAGTATAAATCAAGAATAAATAATGTACATGCCATATGGTGCCTGCAAAACTACATTATTCATTATATTAACTATAAAAAGCATTTTGTCAGTTTAATAAATAACATCATTTATCATTGATTATAGTATATATCTTTAATCATTTATAATGTTAGCACAATAATATAAATTCTACTTTCAAACATTTAACAAACTTGTTTCTTCCTGTTCATCTTTCTAACCCATTTTGGAATTCTATATCTTGCTCTCATCTTATTTTCTTTTGAACCTGTAAATAATTTGATTAAATTGTTACTTTCATCATTTATTATTTTAATTATTAATATTACAAATAATAATCTAGTCTAATTAGTGCACTTGCTTATTTTTAAATAAGTAATGAACTGTCTACTTTCACCCAAAACCATCTTATTTTTTTTAGTGATACAACATTTGATGCAATAAAAAAAACTGTAGATTACCCTAAAGCTTATGATGAATAAAATGCATTTGCTATTTTGTCATTGTTCTTGTTAAGAATTTGCATACAAAAGCAAAGCCCATGACTTCTACAGGTAACAATATTTTCTTTAACATCAGAAGTAAAATTTCAGGTAAAAAAAATTGTCTTCATTTAAAATATAGAAGTTGAAATAAAATAGTGAAAACCACAAATGAATGATACAATTACACAAATGATGGCTTTCGCCATGAAAAAATGTACCTAAGGAATTGAAAAAAAAATCAACCTTGTAGGACCTGCTGCAATATGTTCATAAACAAAAGAATAAATAAATAGGAAGTAGTGCAAATGTTGTTACATATATAACCATATGAATAAATAGTCACTTCTATTTGTAATAATAAGCAAATGTGTGAAATCACAATCCAAATAAGCTGGTAAATGCTGCTGTGTGGTCTTAAATCTCACCATAACCTACCATTCAAGTGCAACATACAGCCCCAAAATAGATGCTTAAACATTGAGGTGACTCCAGTAGTTTCCAATCAGCACTGCAATTAAGCCATTTGTAACCATAACACAATGGATAACATAAGAGGTAGAAATGAATATATCCCACAATAATAGCCGAAACTTTTCTGCCAATGACCTCGAGGAATTATCACTAAGAAACACTCCATTTATTAATTATGGCAATATCCTCGAGGCACAAAGACAAGACATCGGTTACATTCTTGACCAACCTTTGTTTTGAATACTGCCGGATTAAACACAAACCCAATTTCGGTTAAAAATTTGTTTGTTTATATATAGTCTATATCTCTATAATTATAAATGTTAACACACAACGAATTTTTAACCAAAATAGGATGTGTTGTTAACCCATCACAATAAGATATTAAAATAGTGATTTTTGATTTTTAAAAAGTTGGTAGAGAATGGAACTGTAAAACTTTAATACCATAAATGTAATCATGACATGATAGCAAAATATGCACACTGCTGTATGCAACCCATTAGTTAAGCTATTAACATGGCACTGCTTCTCCCAGACTCAGAATAAATCCTCGACATTTTGCCTTGGTTTAACATATGCTTGAACATATCTTTGATATCTTCATTGTCAGTTTTGTAAGATCATAGCTTATATTGTTGGAGCATGACAGGCAAAGCTGTAATAAGATGTTCATTTCCATCATTGTTTTTGTACTTATAACAAAAATATTAATGTAAATCTTCTCATTTTTTGTTTGTTGAACTACATGTTATCATTTATGAAATGTACATTATAAATTACTAACCGACATTTATGAACAAATTGTATTTATTGATATATATTTAAAAAAGAACACACATTAAACTTGGATGCTTTTAGGATCTATCATGTAAAACTACTGTGGTAGGACTAGGATAAAAAACTAGTTAGGAACACTAATTATACTTTATTGACAGTGCAGCGACTTAATCACCATGCCTCTTTGTAAAGAAGAGATTCAATATGCTCTGATGACAGTTTTGGACTGACTAGATGTTAGCGGAGCTAACATTAATCCGCAACATAAACTAATCCTCTTCAAATAATGCTAATCTTATCACATAATCCATAAGTGCAACACTATTATCAATGTTCATATCTGAAAACGTCCATTACACCAGGTAAACCTCAATAGCTAAAACTATAAATATATATATACAGTTAGATAAACAATTACTTAAACTGAACTGATATTACAACCCAAAACCAACCATTATGTAGCTAATTAACTTAACCTTGAAATATAGATCCATATTTACAAGTTATACTTGTTTGGGGGGAAGGGAAATGTTAGGAATTCAACTTGATTGTGACAGCACCTCACTTGTTGCTTTCAACACATGTTCATTAAGAAAGCACCAGATTGATTGGTAAATATATTCTTAGTAGAGTAATACCAAAATAATTGAAAAAAAATCACAGTTTTTAGATGTAGTGCCAATGCTCGCCCATGTGGTCCCATCGTGCAAACTGTAGTGCCAATGCTGGCCCATGTGGTCCCATCGTGCAAACAATAGTGCCAATGCTGGCCCATGTGGTCCCATCGTGCAAACAATAGTGCCAATGTGGCACTATACCTTTTATTTTTGACTTAACTTCAGGACACACAACACTGACAGCATCAACCATGCAATTTTTAATAAATTCTGCTTCTGCAAATGACTTGTTTTGCTTTCCAATTTTATTGGCCAATATAAAACTTGCCTTTGTTGCATTACTTTGTGGAGGTAATGTTTTCTTAAACAATGTTTGCTGTTGCTCCAAACCTTTTTTCAGATCAGTTGCTTTCTTTTGCAGTACTTGCTTTGATAAATTTTGTCCAAAGATAGCATGCCTCGTTTCAAATTGTATTCCTTGAACACAGCAACTGTTTCATGACAAATCAAACACAGCTTTAACTCCAATGTCAGTAAAGAAATACATTGCACTCCACTCTTTGTTAAAAACACGGCATTCGTCTACAGTTTTTAGCTTCTTAGATAGATTCGAATAACTTATTTTGGGTAATGTTTCAATATGAAAAGCTTATCACGGACACGGTTTATCTCTTTGAAATTTTTTCATTGTTGGGGCAAATTTGCTTTCAAAATCTGTGGCACAAATGAATATCTACTCACTAGCAGGATTCATTTTCGAAGGGGAAATAAAAGTGCAGGTTCTCATTGATGGTGGAGCCACATCTTTTCTATTGCCACAAGCCCTGGTGGACAAAAGCCGAAAAAAGTTCACTAAAACCTGGAAAGCTAGCTTCTCCATCGTAGCAGCCGATCACGGACCCATGGATATTTTTGGAGTTATCCCGGAATTTCAGCAGAACAGCAAGCTAACTAACTCAATGCCTTACTGAATGCCTACCATGATATCTTCTCATCCACAGGAATATATCTTGGTAAAGCTCAAGGCGTGCGACATGTGATAAATAGGAGGGATGCTGTGAATCCGATAAGAATACCGCCTCAATATAAACCTCCTAGGGCAAGACGTGGTTTGTAGGTGATGAATACTCTCCGGGTGCAGTGCCGGGTATAGGCCCGTTTTTTATATATTCATTCATTCCTAGGGCAAGACAGATTGAAGAAAAACATATTGCCGACATGTTGGAAAGCGGGGTCATTCAACCACTCAATAGTCCTCGTCAAGAAAAAAGATGGTACTACTTGATTCTGTGTAAATTATAGACGATTGAATGATATCACCTGTAAAGATGCCTTTTCCTTGCTTCGTAATGATAAAGCCCGAGACCAACTGTCTGGAGCACAATATTTTTCCACTCTCAATCTTCAATCCAGCTATTGGCAAGTAGAAATGTGCCCAGAAGCAGCTCCAAAAACTGCATTTTCGAGCTCGCAAGGATTATCGAATTTAATTTTATGTATTTGGGTTGACAAATGCCTCTGCCACATTCTCGAAGTTACACCTTTCACCCTCATTTGGTTGGGGGTGCACCTTTCACCCTCATTTGGTTAGGGGTGCGCCTTTCACCTTCATTTGGTTGGGGGTGCGCCTTTCACCCTCATTTGGTTGGGCGTACGCCTTTCACCCTCCTTTGGCTGGGGGTGCGCCTTTTAAATAAAGCCTTAAAATTTTTCTGCACGTTCTGTTATTAGAATGGGTTTCAAGTGGCTTGACAGTTTATCTGAATTTTCACAACATTTTTCTAATTAATTATCAACATAAACAGTTGTTCTTTTTTCCTGTACATTATCAATTGCCTTTCGTTTATAATCTTTTTCAGATTTACGTTGTTTTTCATCAGCTTGGTATGTTTCAGTTACTGTTCTGGTTTATATCAAGTGTGCATAGTAAACATCTACATAGGCGTAGCAATTCCGATGTCGTCGGCATTAGGCAATAACTTAAATGCTTATATATCGTATAAACTGTTATCAAATTTCATATATGGTTGATTATTGATTTCAGTATATTACTAGGTATTTTTATTTTATTTTATCACCGAGTTGATCATCTAAAGTCTTTCCTGCAAATTTGTGGGCTGTTCCTTCATCTATTGACATCAATAGTTATGAAATGTGGTTTAATTCTAGTATGTTTTCTTGTAACCTGTAATACTGACGATGAATGGAAATATTGCCTAAATGTTTGGCTAATGTATCCAGTTTTTTCTTCTGAAATTAAGGATTTGTGAAACAGTAGCAATATAGCGCTCTATCTCGTACTTGTAATGTTATTAGATATACCACAATCTATACCAGCTTACTTTATAGCATACCAAGGTCTTCTAAAGTATTCTCCAGTGTTTGCAAAAAATCTTTGTTCCTTAAAACTACAGGCTTGCGTAACGTCTGATGTAAAAAGAACGGGAATGTCATTACCTTTTTCCTTTTATCTTCATTAAACCTAAGACAGTGGATAGACTTTCTCAAAGAGCGAAAGTGATTTATATATTTCATCAGTTGTATCAAACTTTTTTTTCTGTTTGTGAAGTTTTCAATTGGCATTCTCCCTATTTCACCTCTTTGTCATTTATTAAAGATTATTTATTTTGCCAATTTGTCATTGTTGGATGTTTATAGTGAACTAAATTATCAGTTTCTGCTTTAATTTATATTAAAGAGACGAGTGCCGGGCCGATAGAGACGAGTGCCGGGCGGATAGACGAGTGCCGGGCAGATAGAGACGAGTGCCGGGCCGTTTGAGACGAGTGCCGGGCCGATTGAGACGAGTGCCGGGCCGATAGAGACGAGCGCCAAGCTGATAGAGACCAGTGCTGAGGTTATAGAAAATAAAAAAGTTGAAGATACAAATGAAGCACCAGTCATAGCAAACAAGAAGAGGCACCAGCCCCCAAACACATTAGAGGTGCAGAGGAACAAAAAAGCAAAATACGAAAAGATCATCTGTTGGACTTCAACTCGTCTAAAGATGATGAAGCCCTTTCCTTCTCAGTGCCGAAGGAAAATATTGAAACAATGCCATCAAGGTCTGTGGCTTCTTTGACCAAAGGAATCTCATTCTTCAAAGAGGCTACAAAAAATCTCTACCCAGAACAAAAAAATGGTGAAATTTCACAAATGGCCACAACAAAGTATGACCCCGCTTCTTCTATGAGCAAAGCCGAGCAAGAAAAACCAATCTGTTCCGGAACATCAAGCCTCAAAGTGAAACTCGACTTAGACGGCTCGCCGGCCATGATGGTTGTTGCAACCGGCAAAGTGAAAGAAGTTGAAGGAAAACAATTTGCTGTCTACAATGCCCTGACCACAACTGGCAATGCAAAGCACATTGTCATGATTGAAACCTTCGGCAAAATAGAGACCCAGATAAAAAAAATTATACCCAACCGGTTGTACCATCAGTCACACATGCGCTTCGAGCCAAACGCCACGGCCGATGTCAAAGAATTGCAAAGGAAACGAGTGAAGCTTGGGTAAGAATATTTTTGGATTCTTTTCCCGCATGCATAGCAAATCAACTGGCTTCTTCTTCCTTTTCTCTTTTCCTCCTTCCTTCTCTTTTCTCATTTTATGCTTCTTCTTCCTTTTCTTTTTCTCTTTTCCTCCTTCCTTCTCTTTTCTCATTTTATGCTTCTTCTTCCTTTTCTTTTTCTCTTTTCCTCCTTCTTTCTCTTTTCTCATTTTATCCTTCCTCTTCTTATTTTTCTTCTTCCTCTTCTTCCTCTTCTTTATCTTATTTCTCCTTCCTGTTGTTGTTCTTTCTTTGAGGCCCAGCTATGAAGCATTTGATATAAACTGTTATGATTTTTTAAATTGTTTGATCTGTATAAAATTAACTCAAATTCTATGCAATCAATTTTTGTAAATGGAATATTTTTTATTGGAGTCGACTTTAAATTCAATCGACTTTTCAATGAGTGCAACTAATGGCCGATTCATGCATTAATAGTGGGTCGGAATATCCTACAATCGGGATGTTGCTTCCGCTACCAATAGTAGTTTAACCCATTAATGCCCAAATTATTTTTAAGAACTTTTCATCGGGTTATCGGATAGATGATATAAATACGCTTCTGCTATTTTTTTTACTTCTCAGTGCATATATATTGAAATTTCACACCTACTATATATAGTAGGTTGCGCAGATAAGAGATACAGTTAAATAAATATTAATTACCATTGAACCGATTATTATTGCAATCGGAAAAAGAGCTACTATATATAGTAGTATGTGCTGATATGGGTTATTATATAGTGGATTGTGGTATTATCGGCCCCCTAGAACAATAACGGCTTTCAGAAACAAATTATTCGCTTAAAACTCGAATAACTCTATGCCATTTATTACTCATGTTGCTCTTCATCCAACAAACAATCTGGCAACCCCTCTTATACCCACAGATTTTTAGAAGGGAGTTCAGTTTGAATTGTGACGTCATTGTATAAAATAATTCTAAATCTAAGTAAAGATAAATATTTTGTTTAGTTTTTAAGTTTGTAGTTTTGATTTTTCTAAATCAAAACTGTTGGTAAAAGCTCATTAGCTTCGTGAACGGTTTAGGATTGTTTTTTGTTAGATAAAATTAAATTGCATGTTGTTTTAAATGTTTTAATTGTTTTACTTATTATTATTGTTTTAAATGTGTCTACTCTTATGTTGTTTTAATTGTTTTAAATGTGTCTACTCTTATGGTCTGTCAATCAATTTTACTTGACGGGCGATGTTGCTCAAATTAGTGCAACGGTTATTATTTTTAATGTTCTAAATAAATGAATTTTGGTTGCTATGAAAACATAGGTCATGCATTTTGACTTTGCAAGCATTACTGTGAAGGAAATTTTAAACGGCTACCCTCAGCGAACAATGAGACCTTATCTAACTGCACAGTTAGATAAGGCTCATTGCTCATGTGATTTGAAGAGCAAACCCTGGCCAATTGAGAGCAGCAGTTGAAAGTTTTATTTACATTAATGCCCGCAAAGTTATAAAGTAATGTTCACCAGAGTAATTTATCATTTATAGGTCATGCAGTTTGCCAAAAATTTATATCTGTTTTCTTTGTTTTTATTTAAAAAAAAACTGAAAAGGTCAGCATATATATTACCCTAATCCATTTTATATAAATAAACATTTCCATAAAAATAATTTCTTACCTGAAGTATTTTATTTTAATTAGTTACAAGTGTTAAGATTTACTACAACACCAAGACTTGGTTAGTTATTTTACTTCTTTAGTAATATTTTACTAAAATTTCACCATTATTTTACTACTTTAATATTTTTACTAATATATCCCAAAATACTTTAACTAATATTTTACACTTTACTGATATTTTACTACTTTACTAACATTTTTATTATGATATTACTAATATCTTAACATTTTTATTAATATTTTACTAAACTAATGTTTTTACTAATATATTTTACTAGTGTTTTTGAACTAATAGTTTTCCTAACGTATTTTACTAATATTTTTTACTAATATTCTAACTAATATTTTTTACTATGATTTTTATTAATATTTTTTACTGTATTTTACTAACATTTTACTAGTATTTTTGAACTAATAGTTTTACTAATATTTGACAAAATTTTTCTTTCCAGATTTGATCAAACAACCAAACAACTTTAACCACACGCTTGCCATTGGATTTGAAATTGTGCTTTCTTTAGACCTTACATTTTTGCTTCAATATAAATGATTAAAAAACTTGTCTTATTTACCTTTATGTACTTCAAATAAAACTTCAATTTTGTTTACCCATTTGGACAATACAATATGTAGCCTTTTTGTGATA
This sequence comes from Archaeomysis grebnitzkii, assembly GCA_031471125.1. Classification (NCBI taxonomy): domain Eukaryota; kingdom Metazoa; phylum Arthropoda; class Malacostraca; order Mysida; family Mysidae; genus Archaeomysis; species Archaeomysis grebnitzkii. The sequence goes on along the minus strand of JARUHE010185369.1, from coordinate 1,741 downwards.
TGCTGACAACACTTGCCTAACTCATATGTCTAAAGATAGTCAAAATTGACTAACTTTGATGTTTAAGATAATCAAAAATATCCAATGTAACAAACTTTCAATCTTCTCTTCAAATATGTCTGGCAAGAACCGTCCAAGTTCTTGCAGTTTGAATGGAGGTTACCTAACTAGCATTGTTAGTTTTTGCGCAATACTAGATTCAGATGCAGTCAACGACCCAACCATTAAAACTATACTTCAACAGAAACAGAATTATTATTAAAACCAAATATTTTTCAACTTTTAATAAAAATTAATATATTTTACAGATTATCACTTTCATGTAGATCATATAATGATGATTATTTACAAAATTAATTTCTTAAAAACTTCAAAACTTGTGGAAACTAAAATTTCAAATGAATTGGCACCAAAATCATAACCTTATATCTTTTTGATAAATAGGAATAATTGTATCAAAACATATGAACCAGCAACAATAATTTATGCGCCCTGTTTTAACGATATCATTTAGAATAAGCCGGAAAATATTTTTGGGTTACCAGGTCTAATAAGTTTAATTCCCTTAAAAAATAATCTTTATTTAACGGTGGCTACAAAACCACAACAATAATATATACTTTAACAATAGACGATAGTATTATCGTAAGAAATAATTGTGAAATTACGAGTCTCTAATTGTAAATTCTGGAGTTTTAAATGTAATTTTAGGAGAATTAATTGTAATTTTACGAGGTTAGGAATAGATATATTTCTTTAAGCCCAGGCTGATAACTTGTTTGATTTTATAGTCTGAACCATAACAGTGTCTTTAGATGATGTTCCCGTGCAATGTAAAAGACCAGCATTATTAGTGTTACTATTATCGACAAAGAAGAAGGTTGAGTGATTCTGATTTCCATACACGTCAATGAAAAGTTACCCATAAAAAACATGAAAGATCTTGAACAGTGTGAGCCGATTGTTTTTTCTTGCATTTCAGAAAAATCCTTATTGGTTAAAAGTAGAATAACTGTCCTAGTAGGAATGACATATTGCATCATAACTACTAGGACAACTATTCTGCATTTAACCACTAAGGTTCAGTTGCTGACAACTGTGTCTTCCAATAGTAATTTCAATTGAGTAATCACTAGACCACTAAAGTAATCACTAAAGCAACACCCTACCACTAAACATTTTTCTAAAATGCAAGAAAAAGTCACCAATTATGGCACACTGATATTGACGTTCGTTTAGATAATAATTTCTGCGTCTCCTAATTCTTCGTCGCTGGGAAGTTCAAAGTTTTCGGGATCGACGATGTTTGGGTCAATGAGCGGAAGTCCTTCTTCCTCGCGTCTCCTGAGTTCAAGGAATGCTTCTCTCTGCGACCAATCACGAAGTCTGTTGAAATAATAATAGTAATAATAAACATAATAATAATAAACATAATAATAATAATAATAATAATAATAATAATAATAAACATAATAATAGTCTGTCGAAATAATTATATAACAATTATCATAAAATAAAACAAACAATTATTATCAAGCAAAAACTATCTATAAAATAAAAACAATTATTATCAAGCAAAAACTATCTATAAAATAAAACAAACAATTATTATCAAGCAAACAATATCTATAAAATAAAACAAACAATTATTATCAAGCAAAAACTATCTATAAAATAAAACAAACAATTATTATCAAGCAAAAACTATCTATAAAATAAAACAAACAATTATTATCAAGCA
>JARUHE010185368.1:0-17921 GCA_031471125.1 Archaeomysis grebnitzkii | reverse complement strand
TTATACAACATTGTGTCAATGTGATTTAAATCAAGAAAAGTTGATTCAATAAACATCGTACAACATTGTGTCAATGTAATAAAAATAAAAAATTGATTTTAAACCAAATCAAATTTGGGCGAAAACCACTGATCTATATATATATAGATCAGTGGCGAAAACGCGTCTTACATGTTAAAGAAAGAATTTTGAACTTTTGGTTCGCAAACTATTAGATTTAACAATTTTTATTTAATACTATATTGTTATTACAACTGATATGGCTACTGTAATTTTATTAGTGTGCTAATAGCCTAAATTAATTTTTCGTTCATAAAATGTTGCTTATTTTTAAATGTTTTTTCATTAACGTTAAAATGTGCTTATTGGAATATAGCTAAAATATCTATTTAAAAATTATAGATGCTATTCAAATTCCTTAAGTTTTACTCACTGATCTCTATATTATATACAGGTCAGTGGTTTTACTCCCTATGAGCACCCCGTCCCCAAACATCCCTTTGCTAGCCATAACGAACCCGAACACTGGTTGCCTTCGCTGTTCCGATAAATTGATTAACAAAAGTACAAGTGAGGTAGGCTCCATGTTGTTTGAATGTAGGTTGCCACACTTGTGTTGTTGTCGATCCCTATATCTGAATTTATTTACACCAATAAACTGCAGACGCCAATTTTTCTTCAACAAAATAAACTTGCCGCCGAAATTTACATCGATATACAGGCAAGACTATTTTTTATTGTAAATGCGCGACTCAAACTTTTGAAAATCGTAATAAAACTGAGGCATGCCTCAAAACTATTTTACATTGTTGCTCTCAACATTCGATTTTCTATGAACAAAGATAATTGAAAACTCTTCTTCTTCCTAAGTTACACCTAGATTAAAAAAATATATACTTAACTAAAAATTTTTCAATGACGAATTATGGATCGAGAATTGCAAGATACTTCAACAAAAAAGATGCTAAATAGCTGATTATAGTTACCCACAATATTTATCCATGTGATTTCCACGTTTCTTTTGACGAATTTCCCTGGTCAAACCATTTAATAGTTGCATTTTAAATGTTATTTATTATATACAATCACGTATCAACGTTTGATTTGCCATGTTTAATATATTTCATTACAAAATATTGTCTTATTGATTTATAGGCTTAAAAAAACAGATGATTTACATTGACTGCTACGGGACATAGTTTAAAGACTATGTATATGGGTCCAAAGTTAAAGCATTGAATGGTGCACCTAACTAGCTTTAATGAAGATGTAATAAGTTTGAGGTATGCCTCACTCTTATTTGTGTTGTAATAAAAGCAGGTTATTGAACAGTGAACGCAACCAATATTTATTTATTATAGCCGATATAACTATTTTGGATAGGACTGAACATATTAAGACTGGAACGAAGCCAGGCATGTGCCCATGGCATTGCTTTAGGTCTATTACAAAAGGTTGCTCCATTAGAATTATTATTGGATTATACTATCACGGCAGCTGAAGTCATGCCCTGAGCATAGCAGCCAAAGGTTTTTTAATGCTTCAAGGAAGTGTATGTAATTAGTACCTTCCAACATTTTTTTGAAGCAATGTACATTCAACAGAATTGGTTGGTTTTGAAGGACATTTGAATTTTTTTGCATAAAACAAATATTTTCACACACTGGCAGTCAAGTATTCTTGTTGTCATTATATAAACCTTAACACAAAGGAGATTAATTATTGATTATTTAAATTAAGGGGCCAATGCCCAGTGCTGCACCCGGAGGGTATTAAGCACTTTCAAACTACAATACTGTAACTAAGTAACATAAAAGAAATGAAAAATTAAAACAGTCCAGTAGACTTTAAAAATTCAACTAAATCATGAATTGGGACATCTTCATGTAACATCCTTAACACAAAGGAGAGTTTATGTACCAAACATGGTTCATAACGTAAATGTTGTGAATAAAAAACAGGATTGGTTACAACAACTTTTTATATTTTTATTCAAACATTTTATACAGTACCAGAGCAACAGAGGTTACAAAAACAAGACTTTCATTAATGAAGTATATTTCTATGAATACGAGCAAACTAACTTGAAACGAAGATTTCTCGTATTCAACAATTGCATTTGCTCAGCAAATGGAGTTGGTTCATTTATATACATAAATATGTATAACTATATATTTTAAGGTACACATTATAGAGATGGTGCTAAACAAATTTAAGGAGATTATCATACAAATGGAAATTTAAATAAGGCAAACTTATATCAATGGATTACCACATATACATATTATTTCAATTATTTAGATACAAAATACAAGTGACTTCTATCGGGGAAAAAAATATTTAATATTATTAACTGAATAAAACTTTACGCAACTGCAATATATATAAATGATGTTGCAAAGCAACATAATAAATAATCTGTTTATTGGAACATTAAAATCAACGCAACAAGTGAACTTGTAATTTAGTTCAGAAATAAATATGACGGAAAACATCTGGTGTCCAATTTCTTAACACTAAAATCCATTAAATATGTTTTATACAAAGTAAATCATTTACACCGGTTAAAACTTTTTACAAAATGTCAATGTAAAAAATTGTCTCACTGTACAAGTTTATATTATTTAGTTTAAAAATCAGTCTTAGTTGCCGTCAATGATAAGTTAAAAACAAATTAATGTACAAAATTCATTACAAATAGTCATCAAACTCTTCTGTTTCTATATCGAAATCGGTCGTTATTGTTATGATTATTAAATTTAGATCGGTTTATGCTATATTTGTTGTTCCAAGGTTTACCCTCCCACGATTTGTTACGGTTAAATTTGTAGTTCGGAGAGTAATACGTCGTATTCTTCCAGTTGTTTGACTGATGATAGTTTTTGTTGTTATTGCTGTTGTGGTATGGTACATTAGAAGAGCCGTTCCAACTGTTACTTCGACTTAAGGAGCCGTTGGTGTTTGAAGTATTGCCATTCTGTCCATCTTGTATTCTTTGGAACAGGTTTTCTTTTGGAGCGGTAATTTCGTAATATTGCTTTTTCGATTTCTTTGCCTGAAAGATGTATTGTTATTTACTATGAAGTTAAAGAGCACTTACAATAAACAAATAGTAAATAATAAATGCTATGTATAGCCAGGTTATCAATGTAATCACGTTTTTCATAGTTTTATTTATTGCTATAATGAATGCTGCTCCTTCTAGTCCATCTATCCATGTAAACAACATGCATGGCACAGGTAATGAATAAACAGGCCTATGCCCAGTTCTGCACCCTCTAGATATTCAGCACACTGAACTACAAAGAGCAAAACATAACTGAACATAAGACAGGTTGAATAAGAAAAAATTCCCATTAAAGCCGACAGATATAAAAAAAATACGTCGTGTACAAGACACCTGTGAGATTGGTACTATAATGAACAGATTTTATTTCAGCCAATATTACCTTAATACTTTAACCGTTTCTTGTATCACCGGTGTTACAAGAAACGGTTAAAGTCTTAACATAACATTCATTATGCAGAGCATGTGTTCAATAACGGATAACTTCGACCAAACTCCTGATTTAATATAAATCAATGACCAAACCTTCAGATAAACATTTTCCTTTTTTCAAAGTGATTCTTCATAGAGGGCTGACAGGCAAAACAACCTAACTCCAATGGAGCTACTACACCACTTGGCATCTTTTGCCTCTCAGTCTTCCAATGGAGTTAACATTACACTTGGTATCTTTTGCCTCTCAGTTTTCCAATGGAGTTAACATTACACTTGGCATCTTTTGCCTCTCAGTATTCCAATGGAGTTACTATTACACTTGGCATCTTTTGCCTCTCAGTATTCCAATGGAGTTACTATTACACTTGGCATCTTTTGCCTCTCAGTCTTCCAATGAAGTTAACATTACACTTGGCCACTTTTGCCTCTCAGTCTTACAATGGAGTCAACATTACACTTGGCATCTTTTGCCTCTTATTCCTCCAATGGAGTTACTATTACACTTGGCATCTTTTGCCTCTCATTACTCCAATAGAGTTACTATTACATTGGCATCTTTTGCCTCCCAGTCCTCCAATGGAGTTACTATTACACTTGGCATCTTTTGCCTCTCATTACTCCAATAGAGTTATTATTACACTTGGCATCTTTTTCCTCGCATTCCTTCAATGGAGTTATTATTACACTTGGCATCTGTTGCCTCTCATTCCTCCAATGGAATTACTATTACACTTGGCATCTTTTGCCTCTCAGTCTTCCAATGGAGTCAACATTACACTTGGTATCTTTTGCCTCTCAGTCTTCCAATGGAGTTAACATTACACTTGGTATCTTTTGCCTCTCAGTCTTCCAATGGAGTTACTATTACACTTGGCCACTTTTGCCTCTCAGTCTTCCAATGAAGTCAACATTACACTTGGCATCTTTTGCCTCTCAGCCCTCCAATTACACCAATGTAACGACCACAAACTTAATAAAGAGCCGAGTCTCTTACAGTATGTGTAAGCAGGCATCCCAAGGTTTAAAATGTGTATAGACATGGTAAGCAATATTCAAGGAAGCCAGAGTGAGAAAATGCAAGATATATTTGCCTCGCAAACAAGCAAAACTTTTGATTTGCAAAGGTTTTCAGTCATGCCAATCAGGCAATAATAATAATAGGTGTGTCTGTATATTGAAAAGTCCACAAACCATCTGCCAAACTCAACAATCAAAGGTTAGTTATAGAAGCTGGTTTTTAAAAACAGCTCAACAAATTAATTTGAATAAATTCAGCTATCACACTTTATGGAACTTGACAAATTGAATCAAACCTGAAGATCTTTGAATGCACAATCTAAGTCAGATCACTCACCTTGCCCATGTCGTACTCGTCGTTATAGAGGTCGTCCGAAGTTCGTTTTCTGGCGTCACTTCGATTTACTTCGGCATCGTGGTCGTATAAACTTTTCTCGCCGCTCCAAGTAGTGACTGCAATACAAAAGTTTGACTTTAAGAATAATTTAAGTTATGATATGTAGTGTATCTCGGTCTTCACATCGAAATAGAAATAGAGATATTTGGAACTATTAAATTATTTAACCATTGAAGTAAACCAAAGAAGAGACAGTCTTACCTTTGGTTCCCAATCCGTAATTCCTAGATTTGTTTAATTCGTCAATGACGGCCGAACTCTTAGATCCCTCCCAGAGCCCCTGTTTTTTATTTTTACTAATATTATTATTATTATTATATCGAGCACCATTGACATCGTCATAGCCATTGCAAACGCCATTCACATTTATTCTGGTATTCTGGCCATTATTTTTTGGTTTTCCAGGCAACCGTTTGCTAATGTCGGTCCTGTGTTCGTCCCACTGTACAACGTCGATGTTCTGGCTCAGTCTCGCTTTCCCAGTGCCGTTGGGATAACGAAAATTCTCTTGAGTTAGGCCATCATTGTCCGAGCCGGAATCAGTGTCGAATTTCTTGTGCCGGCTTTTCTTCTCCTCCATGCTAAAATTTTCGTCAGTTTCTGATCGTGGTCCTTTTCTTCGGTCTGAATCGGCCCCACTGTTGTGGCGAACCTTGTGGTCGTTCGACCGTTCTTTCGAGCAGCCATTTACGTATTTGTGATCTTCGCTTTGGTGATTTTTCGAGTTGCCATTCGACTTTTGTTTTTTTGAGTGAACTTTCATTTTATCTTCGGGTTTGCATTTCTTTGAGGGACTGGTCGGTTCAGAGTCTTCAGTTTCTCTGAATCTTTTTGAAGAGTCCGATTCAGAATCAGAATCGCCGGACTTCTCGGCTTTGACGGACCCATTCAAAGACCTCTGTTCTCCGTTGGCCAGGTCGGCCTTAGACTTGTTTACGATTACCTTATCTTCTTCTTTTGGACTCGGATCTGGGCTTAGAGTGGCCGCCATACAGGGAAAAAGGGATAAGATAGATTTTTTTACTGATTTCAAAGACTTGTCAGATCTATAACTGTCGATACTAGTTTTGCTTTTGACACTATCGGTGTCGTCTTCTCGAACCTTACTCGAGTGAGAGACCGGCAGAACGGAATCGTGTGAGTGAGACTTCTCCAGCTCCGGTCGCACTCTACATGGGGTGACCGTCCATCCGTGTATTTCAGGTTTGTCTTTATTCAACGATCCCGTTGGGAACTGCTTCAAGGTGACCAATTTTTTCCCTACATTCGAGGTATTAGGTACATTATCGGAATTAGTAGAAGCATCCGTCACCACCCAACCACTGTCTATGGTTTTGCCATTGCTTGTCGAGCTTTGTGCGCCACTCAATGCTTTATTCGTTGGAACCTGTAGTGCACGTGGTACAAACGGAGTCGGACTGCTCGCCTCACCATCACCATTCGTGACTTTTGTACTTTCCCCGCTTGTACTAGATCCGTTAGCCTTACCAGATGCAACATCTTTGCCATTGGACTTTAGGGAAATCATGGAGCCTTTGTCGACATTGCTCCCACTGCTCAGAGACCCGTGGGGTTTGTCAAAATTGTTTCCGTTAGGCAGAGACCCGTTGGGCTTGTCACTTTTCAGTTTTATTGGTAAAAATTTATCTTTTTTAAAGGCTTTCAAGGCTCCATTCGTGATTTTTTTGTTGTCTTCGAGCTCCGAATCATCAGAGTCGTCTGGATACGGCACAAGACTAGACGTCTTTCGCTCGATCATCGGCTTTTTGGCACAGCTTGCAACGCTGCTTGTAGAGGCGGTCGACATGGCAGGTAACGATGCTTTAACGAGGCCGGCACCCAACGATGTGGATGGCCCTTTGGCGGATGCGACAGCCGGGGAAGTGGATGACAAGCCTTTCGTGGATATGGATGACAAGCCTTTGGTGGATGTGGAGGCTGAGGAAGTGGATGGCAACCCCTTGGTGGATGTGGAGGCTGAGGAACTGGATGACAAACCTTTGACGGATGTGGTGGATAGCAAATTGGTATTGTTGGAATGGATGATGATCTTGTTGCTTTTGGATTCACCGCCACTGTGTTTATTTTTGAAGACGAATTTGTTGGTGTCGGATAATCTGGAATATTTGTTCATTATTGCTATATTATTATAATAATAATAATAATAATAATGTTAAGATATAATAATAATAATAATGTTATAAAAAAGTAATATAATGATATATATTCAAAAACCTTTTTTGGCATCCTGATCTGGACAACAACAAAAAAACAAGTTAAAGCAACTCACTTGAAGGATGACAAAGGGAACTTGACAGGCGACCGGCCATGTCCACTCCTGGCAACGGGTTCCCCGATTCCGTCGTTGCAGACACGACTGATTCCGTTGGCAACACTAGACGCACTGTGGCTGGTCGGGAACTGCTTCGTGGCAGCCTCTGTTGAGTCCTGTTTCAACAGTGTTTTGGCAGAGCTCTGACGAATCACCGGCTTGATGCCGGGCATATCCGCTGGCCGTTCTATCATCTCGTAAAACAGAATGTAAGGATTCCTGAGTAGGGCGCTGTGAACGGAGATTGTGCGCACCTGTAGATAACAATTGTTTGCTTTTGAAAATTTGGAATAGACACAAACAGATTTTTTTTTCTGAAAATCTCGTTTGCAATATTATGCCGAGTAATTTACATTAATTAATTGAAACACATTATTCGTTTCTTGTAATACAGGTGATATATACATCTAATGCTTACTCTTGTCTTATTTAACACCAGTGATACAAAATAAGTTAGTCAAACTTTATAATATATTTATCCAGGTAAATATTTATTTATCTGTATAAATATATAAAAAACAAACTAACTTGTCTTGTATAGATGGTGTTACACAAGATGCGGTAAGCCATCGTACTTGTGTATCACCTGTATTACAAGAAACAGTTAAAGTGTTAACAAACCACAGATGAATTACTGTCAAGCAAGCAAGGTATTTATTATTCAGCTTTGTGTAAAATTAATTTTCCTATTTTTAGCAAAAATGCACAAAATAATGTTTTCAAACAAAATTATTTTTGGCATTAATAACAAGGAAACAAAAAATTATAAACTAAACTCTCAACTTCATTTCTCTCGTGGACTAAAAAGACAATTTAAAATTGTATAAATTTCAAGTATTTTGAATATTTTTAACCAGAATGATGAATACACTCACAATTTGTTAACTTTCAAGAAAACACTATTTATTATGCAAATAGAATGTTGCTCTAAAAAACTTCAACATATATATAACAATTAATAATATTTATTAACTATATATTGCCTGTAATGTGCATATTGATGTAAATTATTCCTTTCTATTATCGATATCTAGTTGATGAATAGCAAAAAAATATCTTATGCTGGCAATGCATGCATTTTCCATTGAAGTACTTTCATTGATGGATTAGAGGTTAGGTTTGAATGAAATATGTAACTGTGTGTCATCAGAGTACAACTTCATATTGTTTTATGATGCATGCGTGATCATTTTAATGACTTTATATTGTACTACCAAACCTGTTGAGGGTTTACATTTAATAAAGATAGACTATTGACCCAATATAGCTACCTTGGGTCTCACCATGAGATAATATATTGAAATGTGAGTTTTGAGAAGACACATAAAAAAGCCAATTAATGACACACTGAAGATGGGGCAACCTACCGATGAATCGTCGAACTCGTATATAGCTTGATTGGCCGCTTGAGCAACTGCGGTATAGTGACCCCCGTGCTGGGATCCCCCGATGTGGATCACCATGGAAACGAGTTTGTATTGATATGGACCACCTCCATCGCATCCACCGTACTTGTTGTGGTTTCCCCCGACGAACCTCGAAATGTCGATCGTCTTTTGTATGTTTATGTGTTTCCCAATTTTACCTCCGGAGATAGTGAACCTGAAACGAAACAAGAATGGTTGCTTCTTAATTATGGACTACATTAATGTTGCCATTTCATTAAAAACTACAATAATATTATTTACTGTTTCAGTATGGACTAGGATTGTGTTTTTCTCTACTTAATTATGGACTAAATTAATGTTGCCATTTTATTAAAGACTACAATAATGTTATTTACAGTTTCATTATGTTATCCAATGCTTAATTATGGACTACAATAATGTTATTTACTGTTTCATTATAGGCTATGTTAATGATATCCTCTGCTTAATTATGGACCATTATCACATTAATTACTACTTCTTTATATACTATATACTTTATATACTTCTTTATATGATTGTACTCGAGTTATGTTATTCCTATCATTACGTGATATGATAGTGGTATTTAACTGACTAAGACCAATCAGCAGAATTTTACAACTAAAAAATGAATACATATATTTTTTATTGGTCCAATTTATATTTCAAGATAGAATGAAAGCTTTTTTAAATCATTCATTCCAAGTATGAAATCATCCTTTTCTTTAGTGGAATACATATAACATGAACAAAATATATATACACAACCCTCACACATACACTAAAGTGACATTGTTGACCAGACTTTTCTTAACTTCATCAACTTTTTTTATTTGAATCACATGGGAAATACAATGGTATACAATTTTTATTGAATCAACTTGTCTTGATTCAGCAAAAATCATATAACAGTGTGTCAATGTGATTTAAATCAAGAAAAGTTTGGTCGAGAATGGAACATATAGTTATTTATTTCATTGATAAATATATAAATAAATATACACCAGAGGACCGTGGTCACCAATGCCTCACATGGTGTAGTAATAAAAACTGTTATTTAAATATGAAAAATGGGCTAACATTTAATGTACACTTCATAACTGTTCACTTGAGATATAAACCAATATTGTTGGTCAACAAACAAGAACTTAAATGCTTTACTACTAGTAACACCCGACATAAAATGAATAAAACATTTAAAACATAATTTTTACCTTTTCAATTGCAAAAGCAAAACATGAGGCGCCCGTTCTATGAGGTGTCTCTTTGTCGCCCCGACCTTCTTGCTGCATTTCTCGCACTTGTAGGCGTTGTCGGAGTCGAGAGTTTCTTTGCGGAAATAAAGGTTCAAAGCTTCGTCCACGCTACTCACGGATCTTATGTCGAGAACCAGGTCTTGGAAATGGGAAAATGTTGTCGAAACGTACCGGCAGAGCGGACATATAACTGCAATCGAGAGAATTGGTTGTCGAAATTAATACAACTACAATTACAAGTTTTATAAATAAAAACTTTCATAAAGGTTTTATTTTTACATTGGAGAAATAAATTTTATTTTTTATTTCACAGGAACGTTTACTTACAATGAAATGAACAGCTGCTATACATTCTCAACAACCTTTACTAAGAACACTTTTTGAAGCAAATTTAGATTTTTTTAAATAATATCCGTTTTATGTTTTTCTAGTTTTTATCTAAACCAAAATTTGTTTTGGAACTTTTTTATTTTAAGAAATGTTTACTCAGAATCAAATGAAAAAACATTCGTCCGCAACAGCATAAACAGCGAAAGTTTACAAATTTTTTCTTTTTTCTTGATTCAAATCAAAATCATACAACATTGTGTTCATTGGATTTTAATAAAAAAAAGGTGGTCGAGAGCACGAGTTTAGTTCATTTAGTTCATGGAAAAAAAAAATTTTTGATTAGAATTGCGTCTGCTGAGAAAAATAAAGGCAGCAAAACAAACTATTAAAATTGGATGAACAATAGCACATTCAAATAACAGAGCTTACTTCACTTGTGCTATAGTCAATCCATTTAATAGCACAAGTGAGGTAACCCACATTCAAATAACAGAGCTTACCCCACTTGTGCTATTTTCAATCCAAATATACCTTAAAACATTAATTGAAATACTATGACAAATTATCCTCAACTCATTTTTCAAGATAAGTTTTGCTTTTTGTTTTGGGAAATAAACCTACGACATTGCATGGTGCTAAAAACCAGGGTTTTTTGTCCTTTTTATTCCAAAAAATTAGCACAAAAGGACCTTTTTCCACAATAAAAACTTAAAAACGATCGAAACCGAACAAAAACGAACTTTCTCTTCAAAATGGAAAAATATTTTTTAGTGCCCTTCGAAGTTGTATTGTTATGATTATAGTAATAATTTTACCTTGCTGCCTGAGGTAGCCTCCAAATATTTGGTTGAGCGGTGTCGTCTCTTTAGATCTGTGGTCCAGTTTTGTGGCCTTCTTGAATGACAGATACGACTTCTCCATGTGGTCCAGCAGCAGCTTGATGAACTCGTGCGCATCTTCCTGTCGGCCGTACATCAGCGTCTTGCCGATGCCTGCAAAAAAAATTTCGGTTAAGTTACAGAAGACATTTTATTTTAAACTGATGAGCAAAAAACAGTAATGCATGAACCGAGTTGCTGATGCATTGTGATCATTTAATAGTTATGCAAAAATAGTTATCGAAAAAAAATATGAAACTACTAGTTGATTGAAATGAACATAATTTTTTAACTTTTGAAGTTCCAAGTGCTTAAAACCAATAATTTAACAAAAAATTGTGAACATGAGTTGTACAGATAACTCATCAGTTTCATCAAGTTTAATTAAATTTATTTTAAATTCAACATCATAGATGCAGACCAAAAAGTTTTATATGTAGAGCTAAAATAGTTCAACCAGAAAATTCGGAAAAAGTTTTCCGGGTGGGTCATAGAAAACATTTCGGATTTCATTTTTATGATTATGATGATTATGATGATTATGATGATTATGATGATTATGATTATTATGATTATTATGATTATTATGATTATTATGATTATGATTATTATTATGATTATTATTATGATTATGATTATTATTATGATTATGATTATTATGATGATTATGATGATTATGATTATGATTATTATGATTATGATTATGATTATTATGATTATGATTATTATGATTATGATTATTATGATTATGATTATGATTATTATTATTATTATGATTATTATTATGATTATTATTATGATTATTATTATGATTATTATTATGATTAGCATTATGATTATTATTTTTATTTTCATTATACAAGTTTATGATTCCATTCAATCAACAATCAAAAAAATTGTATAGCATCCCCAATATTTCAAAACTACTCTGTTGCACTTTACATTCAGTAGTTTGTAAACAATTTATATATTTTTTTTATTAATAATTATTAATTATAATTAAAATAAAAAAAATGAAATGCAGTGGCATAATAATTAACATGGAAACAAACAAACAATAAGAAACGCCAAGTGGTGTGTCACTTATCTAATAATATCATAACAATAAACAAAAGGATAAAAATATATTCAGCTTGAAAAATTATTGTTAATATGTTCACTTAAATAATCACCAAAACAAAGATATTAAATTGTTTTTGTGAAAGATTTCATAAGAAAAACATATTTTGGGAAATGAATTAATATTGAAGCCGAAATACTTATTGAAAAGTTTTACAGATAATTGTCAACATTAACATAATAAACTTATTACGTAAAAGATTTAATGTAATCAATTCAAACTAGCCATAGATGACCAACAAACATTACTTGTTAAAACCTAAATAAACAAACTTTTCAACGAAAAAAAAACATGGCAACATTAACTAATAGATTGTAACTAATAAATTGTTCAAAAGAATTTTCTGTAATTTTTCAAATGAAAAATAATTTGGTTGTAGCTTAAAAAGTTACATAATATTTTGAAGAACTACATTCTTAACAGTGTTGGTCAGAGGATCATTATAGGAACTTATGCTAAATAAAAAATTTTAAACATCTTCAAATAAAAAAACGTCAACACTCGTGAACTTCCAGATGATGATGATGGAAAGACAACATCTATAGAGGTTTATAATCTGGGCTTCTTCATTCTCGATTTAGTGATACACACACATGAGAGTTTGTATAACACTTGTTGGGACTTAGCAAAAATTTGGGTGAAAAACTATATCGGACTAAACTTTTTCATCAATGTTCTGGTGTTGAAACATTATAAAACATAAGATCAGTGGTAGTATTATATAAACAACCTCTCATAAGCACTCGCTTTTATTTTATTATTATTATTATAAAATAAAAACTTACATTTTAATTTACTATGGATGAGATTTGGTTTAATAGAGTTGTTTGATCTTTCAAGACTGCATCTCAGTGTGCGAATCATGGCGCAGATTGAACAGAAGGAGGCGCTTAACGTTTGCATGGCGCACTGATTAACATGCGCAGATGATTCGTCCAACAGCCAATTGACCAGAGCCGGTATATGGAATAAAGCCTGAAAAGAGCTCGCTGTTAGTTATTGGATACAGTGCAGTATAAATGTATTTGTCTTCATATTACAAAGATATTACATTATATCATCTACGGAATGACAAACGTTTGCATTAATTAATACTTTGTACATGAAAGATTAACAATTCAAAATGTTTAAATTTTCTTCCATTTTTAAAGCTTTGGAATTATATATATATATATATATATATATATTAGCGATGGTACGAGTACTCGTATTCAGTATTCAAGTATCCGTGGTATCAACAGGTTTTGTGGTATTCGTACTCGGTATCGGCATCGAAACTTTTTTGTCTCATTTTCGATACCAAAAACTGAATACTTGTTAATTTTGTTATTGTAATTTGACTAATACCTGTCACCAGATTCAATTATCACTCACTTTATTTACTTATTTTAGTGTACGTATTTCATATGCAGGATACCCAAGGCCTGCATTTTATTACAAGCAGAAAACTAACCTGCAAGGACGAGTTCATGTAGCAAGTATTGCCGAGGTTATCAAAACCGGCGCCCTGATAACACGACTTGTTCTGCCACCCAAGCTTGACCTTATCTCTGGGCCACAGCATGAACTTCGGCTCCTCCAATTGGTCTTCCTTCCGCCCGCCGGCCATTTTCTTTTTATCCTGGCACTGCGATTGGTCGGAGTCGTCCTCCCGTTGCCTTTTTCCGCCGAGTTTGATCAGATTGCTGTCTAAAACCTCAAACTTCTTTGCTCCATGGCTGGTGAACTCAATATCGTCTAAAATCTGAGAAAACGATTGTTTATGCTTAAAATACATTGTATATAAAAATTTACCTAATAACTAGCTATAGGAGCAAAAATTATTTAAGATACACAGGAATAAAAATGTTAGGCTACTTAAAATCTATGGGAATATAAAATGTTACTTAAAATCTATAGGGATAAAAATTACTTAAAATCTATGGGAATAAAAATTATTTGAAATCCATGGAAATAAAACTTATTATTATCATTCAAAATCAAAGGGAATAAAAAATATTATTATTAAAAAAACATGGAATAAAAATCATTAATATTATTTAAGACTTTGGGGAATAAAAGGAATTGCTTTTAATTGAAATCTACAAGAAAAACTCACGAAAAAATTAATGCGAATAAACATTCATCCTAGTTTAGGTTTCGACCCTTTCCTTTATTGATCGTCTAACCTAATTCAAAAGTAACTTATGTTCATTAATGTTACTATAACTCTTCATACAAAAGATTTTAATGAAACTTGACATGCTAAAAACAAGAAATGTGTATTTATTTGAGACACAACAAGAATAATTTTAATTGGAGTTATCATGAAGTTAATTTGTTTAACTATAGAAAATTAAATAAATGAGGATATGAAAGGTACACTCAATGTATATATCATGAGAATGCATTGTTTGATAGTACAATGTGTGATACAACTTCTAAAACTAGTTCATCAATTGAGTTGTAAGTACATTATCGGTTTACACAAAGTAAAAATGAAAACAACTGTTTGATGAATACATTGTTGGAAAAAGTGCAAACTGGTCTTTAATTCTTTTAAAAACCAATAAAAATAATTAAAAACAATTAAAAATAATTATAAATAAATTAGAAATAATAATAATCATGACTATACTTTTAGTTGTAACTGCAAGGGTTTCTGCAAAGAAAATAAGCACTCTTTAAATGGTAAACTTTGTAGTTTAAAAAAAATATGCGTCTCATGTTAATCAACAACATTAGAAAACACCTTTTCTTTTGACAGGTAAATTGCAGGATGTCAAGTGAAAAATATTGGTACCTAAAGTGTGTGGCTATATTTTTTTAAAAGCACATGCTAAGCTTAGTCCACCTTGAAGGAAGCCCCATATGTCAGCTGCATATCCTTAAGGTACACATCACCTGATTTGGCTAATGATGATGAGAATGATAAATACTTTGCGAGCTGTTACAGCTGAGAAGTGTTTTATAAATTTGATGCATTATTGCAAACAGTCGTTCGTTTATGATCGTTTTCAAGCTTTTATTGCAGAAAAAGGCTATTTTGGGTTAATTTTTTGGTTGAAAGGACAAAAAAAAATCTTGAAGGACAAAAAAACCTGGTTTTTTACAAAGACGCAAACAATTCTACTCACTTGATTTACAACATAGCTGTTGTCCTCCTCGAAATATTTGTCGGCTAAGTTTTGATGGCGGCCTGGGGTTAGATTTTGATGTTTTGGGGCAATGTGGTGTCCGTACACACTCTGAAGGGCTGCCCCAATCACCTCACCAGATGAGGCAGGCATTACACGTTTATTTCGCTAACCTGGAAATGGTAGAAATAATTGATAAAAAGAATTAACCTGGTGATAGCAAGAAATAATTAATAAATACTAATTCCTTGTGAAAGCACTAACTTATTGGTAATGTTTTAGTTAGGCAATTCGTTCATAAATATATATTGTAGAGAAATAACAACACAGGCTGAAATTAATATATTAGATAGCTTTTTTTAATTAAAATAACATAAGCCCTATGTAACATAATAAACAATGCAAGAAAACTATCCTCAAATGAGGAAAGCAAAGACTCCTCAGCAAATTTCTCAAAAATGAAAGTTTTCAAGCAACCAAATTTAAGTCTTGTGTACATAATTCCCCAAATGTGGCAATAATAATAAAAAATTGGGTACATAACCAAACCCTGAATTTCTCCGAATTCAACAAGTCAATAGAAAAATGGAGTTATTTCAATAAATTTAAGTTTTAGAAAATAATTATTTAAGATATATCATTCCTAATGTACAGTATGGCTTTCATTTATAGTGAATGGTCATTGCTCTAAAATAAGAAAAATAAAATATTTTGTTTTATTATTGGAAAACTTACAAGTTCATTAACACTTGAATATATATTTTCAGGTTATTTCTCGTCAAATTCTATGAAAGCACTTTTGTTCTATCCATTTAAAAAAATATTAGGCAGTCAGGGCAATATTTTTTAAACTTTGGGTTGTATGGATGCCAATAATTTTCAAACCAGAGGTTTCGTGTGTAATATTAAAAACTATCTACAAACGATAAATTACCTAAAATTTAATGTTTACTTTATAACTGTTCATTTGAGATATAAATGATAACTGTAGTTCAACTAACAAAAAACTTGAATGTTTTACTTGGTCTGCTAGAAAACTTTTCTAAAAACCATCATAAAGAGAATATTTTTTCAAGAACACCATTTGGAGAAAATTTTCTCAAAACTGGGTTGTGCGAGGACTGAGGACAACCAAAATAGCTGATTAAGGATACCCTGCAAGTAGTTCCATTTCTTATTGATAACTAATGTCTCGCATGTATGAATAACAAGTTTATTTAAATATTGGCTAAAATTGAATTTACACTTCATAAATGTTCATTTGAGATATAAATGATAACTGTACGTCAACAAACAAAAAAAATTTGAATTTTTTTGGATACAACTACTATGCCGACAATGAAGATGGGGATGACAGTATAGTAACACCTTAGTATAGCTTCGCCACTATCACACTTGACAAAGAACATTATTTAATTGGGGAGATTTTGTCAGTTGACTAATTTATGCTGAAAATTTACAACTGGGGCCAAAAACGATACTTTTGTCCTATTTAACCAAAAAACTGCATCTCTGTAACAAAAAGTTGCATTTAAAAGTAAAAAGGCCAAAAATGAAGGTCCTCTCTGAAATGGAAAAAAATATGTTGGCACCCTGCTATTAATTCCTTTCAGCTGTTCTCTAGATTTATAATTTTCAAGCCAGCTATATTTTATTTTTAAAAAAAAGTACAGTAAAATAGCCAATTTCCATATTAAATTCATTTACAAAATCATTAAAACCAATAAGATATTCTGAATGAAAAATGAAAAATTGGCAGTAGTTTTTTTGGCAACATCTAATGAAAAAAGTTGCAACATATAAAGTATTTTATTTTTAAACTTCAAAGTAGGTAACCCATTCCTAAAAGAAACTTTGTCCACTTTAATATATCAAATCAGAAACTCCTTTTACATACAAGAGTTCCTATAGTACCTTTTATTTACATGTTCAAATAAAACTCGCATCGGGAAGGTGCTCATTTTACCAGCGTAAGTTAGTAAACTGACAAAATATCCTCAACTTTAAAAAAGTTTTTACTACTTTTTAATACCTATATATTTTCAAATTATTTCTTATAAATTTCTATAAAAGCAATCTTGTTCTATCAATTTTCAAAAAATAAATTTGGTATTACCATTTTTCATTTAAAAAAATATATTTCAGGTTAAGGATATTTTGCCAATCAACTAATTTATGCTTAAAATCAGCACGATGGCCGGGGAACTTTTTCAATTGTGTAGGGTAATTTTTGGTTTTACCATTTTGTTACTGTAAAACCGCCATTGAACTGTTAATCTACTAATCAGTGTGCCATAACCAAGGTGCTGATGTTCAACATAAATTGGTTGATTGACAAAATTTCCTTAACTTCAGAAATGTTTTTACTCATTTAAATTCACATTTTTGGATAATTTCTTATCAATTTCTATAAAATCAATATTTTTCTATCTATTACCAAGAAAAGATTTTGGTATTTTTTTATTATTGAAAAACATTAAACATATATTAAGTTATGGATATTTTGTCCATCAACTAATTTATGCTGAGAATCAGCACCTTGCCAAAAACCAGCTCTTGACTGA
>JARUHE010185257.1:0-13734 GCA_031471125.1 Archaeomysis grebnitzkii | reverse complement strand
AACTTTCTACTTTAGACAGAATAAAAACCCACGGAATACAGCGGGGGTGTTTACGGTAGTTCAAATTTCTACCACTCAACGTATAATCCAATGCTATTAGTGGCGCTGTTCTTTGTTTACTAAATTTTCGAAGCGGTAACGCAGTTTCACATGAAATTTCGGTAGGTAAGCACCTCTATCGTTGTTACTGCTCTAAATAATAAGTAAACAACTGTTTTTATAAATATAAAAGCATAAATTGATAATTAAATGCATAATCTATATGCATTTGTCAACTAAAAGCAACAATATAGTATATTTATGTGGTAAGTAGATTTTTTATGGTTTGGTAGTAAAATCTATCAGAAGTAGCATTCGGTAGAAACGACAAATATAGGTTCTTGTGGTGGCCTGGTGGGAGTACAACACAAAAAGGGCACTTTTTGACACCCTGTAGTAGCGCACTGCTCCCAGTCTCAGAAGCGCAGGTTTCATGGGGTTGGTTTTACGGAAACGCAGCCTGCCAAGTTTTGCATACATGCATTTTGGACTTTGGTAGCCGTTGTATAATTTCGCCGAAAAATAAAATTACCATAAAAACTGAGGTCCGAGTGCTTAACTATAATTTTGCCAATTCACTTTTAGATGAATGAAGAGAACATCTCTGCTTAGAATGTTCGACAATATGATTTATATATTTTTTTAAATGTAGGCCGAGGCCTACCTAAATTTCGGTAAATTTTTGTATGAAAAAGACAATATGAAGAGGCAACTTGTTAGATCAATTTAAATCATAAAAGTTCAAATAATAATTACCCGAAAATATTTTATTCTACACCGAAAACCCGTCTTCAATCATAGTAATTTAGTAAATACCGAAAATTATAATAATAAATCATAACAATTCAATAACCATAACAACAATAGAAAACAACAGTAAACGGCATCGTCCTACACTAACTTTGCTTACCATGTGAATATGACGTCAGAGTTGTTCCCTATTCAGGGCGCGTTTTTCAATTGAACTACTTAAGAAATATGAAGTATTATTTTGTAGATTTTGGACACTGGTTTTAAAATTAATATTAACTAATTTTACAAACAAATATTAACTTCGCTGAAATGCAAATCGAGCTCGTTTATGCATGCATGTCTCGTTGATTGTGGTAAAAAATTTACCAGACAATTATTTTTATGAACACCATACGCGTTCATCCCAAGGTTAGTAATTTCTTTATAGTTGTTTTATATCAAAATAACTTAGCAATTAAGTGAAATATATTTATTTTTTATGAAATAAATACTTAAATACGATCAAAAACGAATGTAAACTTTAAAATAGAAAAATACTGCCAAAAAATTGAACGGCTGATACAATTTTTACCACAGACAACGAGGCACGTATGCGTAAACGAGCTCGATTTGCATATATGGCTCGATACATACGTAAATTTAACTAGACGTATACGCATACGCTTACAAGAAACACATATGCACACAAAACCACAATTACATCTATTCCCATAAAACACGAATTAAAATATGAATCTTCAAAAACTTTTGAAATTTAACAAGTGACTCGGTACTTTTCGTTAATTTAAGAAGATATTCCATGGCTTAGTAGCTATATAGCTAGCCGAAATATCTGTACTGTGTTTTAATTTTAAAAACTATTAACAATGGTTTATTATGAGATCTAAAGCTTGGAACTGGATGGTAGTACTAGAGTTCATCTTTGGTTGAGTTCAGATGCACATGCAAAGTGTTTGTTTTTTTGCATGCATGCAGAAAAAAATCACTTTGCATGTGCATCTAAACGCAACCTTTACTGGCATCCATTGTTGGACTTACCTATAGGCTAAATAAGCTACGTCAACGGCCATGGCCACGTTGAAACACCGCTTCCCGTATGATTAGCGAAGTTAAGCAACGTTGGGTCTGGTTAGTACTTGGATGGGTGACCGTCTGGGAACACCAGATGCTGTTGGCGACAGCGCTCTTTGCCATTGTAGCTAATGTGCTGTATAATATTCTATAATAAAAATAAATAAGCTACATCTTAGGGCTACACATTGTCGTTATTTTATCATTAGTTTTCATTTTTTAATTACAATTCATCAAAAAATGCCTCAGCAGGGGAAAGTCCGGCCCTGCTGGTACGAGACATTTAAAAACCTAAACGTTAGAGAAAGTATTTTATTTTCAACTCTGGGCTCAACCGGTAACGAATGCAGTTCTTTCAAGATTGTGGTTATATTACAATTTTGCTCGAGTTGATTACTAATCTGCTGCCCAAAATTGATTACTGGCTAGCTTTAGTAAGTATAGCTAAAACCTTTAAGTTAGGGACTGCATTGTGAGCTGGACGAAATTGAATATTTTAACTCATGACTGGGTTCCTCAAACACTGAAATGACATTTACCAAATGTTTCAAGTTTATATTAGTTATGCCTGTTGGAAGAATTACGCAACTGTCACGCAGAAAATCATTTGAACGGAATAAGCTTAAATAAGTACCATTCAGTCACAGTAAATGTTTTGGTGAAAGTTGAGCACAACCGGTACATTGCGTCGCATGTTGTACAAAAACTGCAGTATTTAAGGAAAGTTTAGCATTATCGTGACCCACAAAACCTAACCTGACTTTGTTCCTCAAATGGTTTTTGGTGGCCAAAAACACCTATTAGAACTAATACACTAATTAAAACCAATACAGATGGTACGCTTGGCAATTGTAAACATCAATTGAAACGCCAGTGGTAAGCTTAAATAACTTTTGTATTGTTTTGTTTCAGTAATTTTCGTCAAGGATGATCATATTTAACTATTTTGCAACTATTTGCCAAGTAGTTTTGAAAATAAATGTTTATGTTCCGTTCAATTTTGACCAATGTTTTTTGTCCTCATTAAAAAATCTGGTCCCTATCCTGTGGTAAGTGACATTCCATTTTTTGTGAAAATTTGAAAAACTCGTCTTATTTAAAAGTAGTATGAAAAATGAGAAGTCACATTTTTGGAACTTTTCAAAGTGGGAAGAACTGAACTTAACAACTTTCTTAATTATTGTAAGGCCTCTCCTATCTCACTAATAAAAATGAATATACATATATAGGCCTATATATACTGTATATATATTTAAATACTTAAAGTAATAAGTTACAAATCTGAGGTTTACACTAAGCCATAATAACTGTTGTGCCAAAAGTCTACACATGTTCAAATTGTGGACTTTTCTTGGGCTAATGCCGCTATTATGCGAACAATGTAATGTGATTTAACATTGACATGTAATGTAATTAAATGTAATTAAATTAAATTAAATGACATGTAATGTAATTAAATGTAATTAAATTAAATTAAATGACATGTAATGTAATTTAACATTGACATTGTGCAACCATTCTGTAATGAAATCAACATTTCGTTAAAAGATACCACCCAAAAAAGATTTATTTTTAAAAAAATTCTCAAAATTTATTTAAATCATTTCAAAGTAATTCATTATTTAAAAAGTTTTCCATATCTGACGTTTCTTATCTAATTTAGATAAGATATGTGACATATCTTATCTAATATAGATAAGACATCTGGTGTCTTATCAAATTTAGATTAACAAACCAAAGCATGGATTGTTAGGTGAATAAGTGTATAACAATGTTAGTTTTAAATAAAATAAAGTTAATACTCCAGACAAAAAAAATAAACAAATAAGCTAACATTGCATTACCGTTTAAAACAACACATTTTAGTCCAGCTGATGTGGAAGCCAACAATACAACTGCAAAAGAAAAATTGAAACAACTTCCACCAGATTAAAAAAGAATGAATGAAAGACCAACCGAAAATAAAAACTTTAATAAAACATTATAAACATCTAAGCATTATACCAATCTAGAAACAATAAAGTAAACGACATCACAATCAGGAAGAACATAATCCATACACGAAAGCCGGCATCTTTTCGCATTGCTTCTCGGACCTAAAAAAGAAATATTTAAAAAATAGAAAACTTCTGACAAAAATAGAATTTTTCAATTTCAACAAAAATAATTTTGGTTTAATATTAGAATTAAATAATTTCAATGTTTTTGTTTACACAAAAAATTGTTATATTCCATTTTTTTCAATTAAAATTTGAATTTTGTTTATCTGTAGAAAATGTTTGAATTTTCTTTGGTTACACAAATAACGAAGTTTTATTCAACTTGAAAGAAGCACAAAAGAGAACTTAAAAAAAGCATGAAAAGGAGAACTTAAAAAAAACATAAAAAGGAAACTTGAAAAAAGCATAAAAAGTGAATTTAAAAAAAGCATAAAAAAAACTTAAAAAAAAACATAAAAAAGAACTTGAAAAAGCATAAAAAGGGAACTTAAAAAAAGAATAAAAAGGGAACTTAAAAAAAGCATGAAAAGGGAACTTAAAAAAAGCATAAAAAGGGAACTTAAAAAAAGCATGAAAAGGGAACTTAAAAAAAGCATGAAAAGGAGAACTTAAAAAAAAAATAAAAAGTGAATTTAAAAAAAAAACATAAAAAGTGAATTTAAAAAAAGCATAAAAAAAACAACTTAAGAAAAGCATAAAAGAGAACTTAAAAAAACATAAAAAGTAAACTTAAAAAAAGCATAAAAAGAGAACTTAAAAAAGCATAAAAGAGAACTTTAAAAAAGCATAAAAAGGAAACTTAAAAAAAGCATAAAAAGGGAACTTAAAAAAGCATAAAAGAGAACTTAAAAAGCATAAAAAGGAAACTTAAAAAAAGCATAAAAAGGGAACTTAAAAAAAGCATGAAAAGGAGAACTTAAAAAACATAAAAGGGAACTTGAAAAAAGCATAAAAAGTGAACTTAAAAAAAACATAAAAAGTGAATTTAAAAAAAGCATAAAAAGAGAACTTAAAAAAAACATAAAAAAGAACTTGAAAAAGCATAAAAAGGGAACTTAAAAAAAGAATAAAAAGGGAACTTGAAAAAAACATAAAAAAGGGAATTTTAAAAAAAGCATAAAAGAGAACTTAAAGAAGCATAAAAAGAAAACTTATCAAGGAAAAAAGAGAACTTAAAAAAAGCATAAAAATGAGAACTTAAAAAAAGCATAAAAGAGAACTTAAAAAAACATAAAAAGGAAACTTAAAAAAAGCATAAAAAGTGAATTTAAAAAAGCATAAAAAGAGAACTTAAAAAAAGCATAAAAAAGAACTTAAAAAAACATAAAAAGTGAATTTAAAAAAGCATAAAAAGTGAATTTAAAAAAAGCATAAAAAGAGAACTTAAAAAAAGCATAAAAAAGAACTTAAAAAAACATAAAAAGGAAACTTAAAAAAGCATAAAAAGTGAATTTAAAAAAAGCATAAAAGAGAACTTTAAGAAGCATAAGAAAAACTTAAAAAACATAAAAAGAGAACTTAAAAACTAAAAAAGAGAACCTAAGAAACATAAAAAGAACTTAAAAAACTAAAAAGGAGAACTTAAAAACTAAAAAAGAGAACATAAGAAACACAAAAAGAACTTAAAAAACATATAAAGAGAACTTAAAAACTAAAAAGAGAACCTAAGAAACATAAAAAGAACTTGAAAAACATAAAAAGAGAACTTAAAAACTAAAAAAGAGAACCTAGGAAACATAAAAAGAACTTAAAAAACATAAAAAGAGAATTTAAAAACTAAAAAAGAGAACCTAAGAAACATAAAAAGAACTTAAAAAACTAAAATAGAGAAATTAAAAACTAAAAAGAGAACCTAAGAAACATAAAAAGAACTTGAAAAACATAAAAAGAGAATTTAAAAACTAAAAAAGAGAACCTAAGAAACATAAAAAGAACTTAAGAACTTAAAAAACTAAAAAAGATAACTTAAAAACTGAAAAGAGAACCTAAGAAACATAAAAAGAACTTGAAAAACATAAAAAGAACTTGAAAAACATAAAAAGAAAATTTAAAAACTAAAAAGGAGAACCTAAGAAACATAAAAGAACTTAAAAAACTAAAAAAGAGAACTTAAAAACTAAAAAGAACTTAAAAAACATAAAAAAAGAACTTAAAAACTAAAAAAAGAGAACTTAAGAAACATAAAAAGAGAACTTAAAAACATAAAAAACATAAAAAGAGAACTTAAAAACTAAAAAAGAGAACCTAACAAACATAAAAAGAACTTAAAAAAATAAAAAGAGAACTTAAAAAACATAAAAAGAGAACCTAAAAAACATAAAAAGAACCTAAAAAATAAAAAAGAGAACCTAAGAAACATAAAAAGAACCTAAAAAATAAAAAATAGAACTTAAAAAATATGAAAAGAGAATCTAAGAAACATAAAAAAGAACCTAAAAATAAAAAGGAGAACCTAAGAAACATAAGAACTCAAAAAAATAAAAAAGAGAACCTGTTCGTTTCCTTCTTGAACATTTTCGGTGGCGGACATAATGGTGTCTTGAATTTCTTCGATTTGGTGTGCTTGGATTTCCACATTCTCTGTCAGGATGTCTTGCATCTTCCCTAGTTCAACGACCTGAAAGAGTTTTCAAAAAAGACTGAAATAAAGAGTTTTCAAAAAAAGAAGAATTATTTTCACCATTTCTTTTCGAGGGATTAGTGTGAACAATTTTGCACAAGCAGACGTTTTAGCTTATATATTGCAATTAATGGACAGTGTCACTTGTTATTTATTTGCTTCGTCTTCTGTTGTTGTTGTCGACTCCACTCCATCCTCGACAATGAGGATGGAACCCTCACGCCAAAGGATCCAGCCCTTACCCCAGCAAGGCCCGATATCCAAACCGGGCCAGGTCGGTCTGCACACAGGGGCACATGAAAAGATGTGCAGTGTGGTGTATGCCGTGTTGGCACAGCGGGCAGTTTGGGTTTCGGTAAGTGTCTGGATCTATCTTGTGTAGGTATTCTTGTAGATGTGGGGATCTATTTGTTTTGAGCTGTGCCAGTGTCCTGCGCATGTTGTGTGGGAGTGATTGTTCACTGTTGTGTGTCTGGTGCGGGTCCTTTGAAGACTTAGTTGTCCTGTCTGGCATTTGTGTAATTGATGACTACTTGTGTGTGTCTTTCAGGTGTTGTTTGATGGTTTGACATGTGGTTTGTTGGGGGGTGGTATCTATGTTTATTGTTGTTATCAAATATTGTCTGTTTCATGTGTCTGTTGTTGTGGGAGGGGGTGTAGTGGGTGCTTTGTCTTTGTTGTGAGGCATGTAATTTGAGGTGAGTTTTGATGGGAAGGATTTTGGTTTCTTTGTGTAGGTGTTGTGTATTGGTGTCCCGTGTGCATCCTGTGGCTGTGCATAGTGCGGTGTTTTCTATGGTTTGTAATGTGTTGATGTTTGTGGGTGATGTTATAGGTGACCATATTGTGTTGGCATATTCTATTATTGGTCTGCTGATTGTTTTGTATACTGTTAGTAGTGTTTCTTTAGTTGTCCCCCAGTGTGTTGTAGTGAGGACCTTCAGCATGTTTATTGTACTTTTTGTTTTTGTGGCTTTCATGTATTTGGAGTATGTCAGGCCTAGTATTTTTGATTCTTTTACTGTTGGGAGTAGTGTGTTGTTTATGTGCAGGTGTAGTGTATTGCTGTATTCGACCGGGTCCGGTGTGAAGAGGGTGGTAGTCGTCTTGTTTGCGTTTAGTGTATCTGTTGTAGGTAGTGTAGTGTTTGTTAATCGGCTGTTTGAGGGTTAATGTGTGAGGAGTGTACTGTTATTTTGTCTGCATATGTTATTGTTTGTACATGTTGTGGTGGTTCAGATAAGTCTGCCATATATATGTTAAAAAGTGTTGGTAATAAAACTCATCCTTGGGGTACTCCTGTCTTGATCTTTCTGTGTGTGGATTTTACAAACTAAACAATCACTTCAAATAGTTGCAAACTGAAATAAGTAACAAGGAATAGATCAGGAATTGCATCCATTTTTGTCCGGCACATCAAATTTTCGGGGCATTGTACGGAGCCATCATTTTCCTGATCACCCAATGTAATCTTAAAGTAAAAAGTAGGTTGCTGCAAGAAGACTATTGACCTTTTTGAACTCCGTCACCTCAAATTAACGAAGAACAAATCTCAAACAAGTCAACAAAAAAAATCAAATATCAAATTTGTTGGCCAGAGTTATAATGAACAAATTACAAGATATAATCTGTAATTAATAAGACACAATCTTATAAAATATAACGTATAATTTATAAACATAATCTACAAATTATAAAAAAAATCCAATTTATAAAACATAATCTATGACTTATAAAGTATAGTCTACAAATTATTTTTAAAAAATTATAATTTATAAAACATAATCAACACATTATAAGAAAAATTTAATTTATAAAATATAATCTAGAAATTAAAAAATCTATAAATTATAAAAGATAATCTATAAACTATAAAAAATCTAGAAATTATAAAAAATAATGTATAAATTATAAAAAATAATGTATAAATTACAAAAAATCTATAAATTATAAAAAATAATCTATGACTTATAAAGTAAAATCTACAAATTATAAAAGATGATCTATAAACTACAAAAAATCTATGAATAATAAAAAATAATCTATGACTTATAAAGTAAAATCTACAAATTATAAAAGATAATCTAAAAACTACAAAAAATCTATAAATAATAAAAAATAATCTATGACTTATAAAGTATAATCTATAAATTATAAAAATAACCTACAACTTATAAAGTATAACAATGATAAATCACTCTCTGGTGAACACTAGTTTATGACTTTGCGGGCATTAATGTGAAGGAAATTTTTAACCTGCTGCCCTCAGCCGTCCAGGCTTTGCTCTTCAAACCACATGAACAATGAAGCCTTATCCAATTGTACAGTTCGATAAGGCTCCATTGTTCATGTAGTTTGAAGAGCGAACTCTGGACGGCTGAGGGCAGCAGGTTGAAAATTTCCTTCACATTAATGCCTGCAAAGTCTTAGGTTAGTTAGTTTTTTTATTATAATTAGATAATATTACTACTAATACTTTCACTAACAATACTAATATTCAAACAAACATTAACAATAATGTTGACGATAGTAATTAAATTAAAGTTTTTTAAAAAATTTATTTTTCTTTGTACAAATAAACAAAATCATCCTGAGTTGGTCTTTCTTATCAGCCCTATTGAAAGTGAAATCACGATTCACTCCATAATAGAGAGAAAAAATTGAAAGGTAGGAAGAGCGAGAGAGATAGAGAGAGAAGGAGAGAGAGAGATAGAGAGAGAGAGAATGTGTGTGCTTGTAACTTTTTAGAATGAAACTATAATGAAAATTGTCATTATAATTATTATAGTATATTTAAAATAGGGTCATCTATTCAACACCCTTCAGCTGAAAATCTGAAATCATTTCAGTTTAACCATTATTAAACAATTTGTGTAACATGTTTTAATGTATTATACAATATTCAAAGTTTCAATGATTTAGAAAAAAAAGTTTAGAGCTTGAACATTTTTTGCCAAAAGGATGTAAAAACATATTTTTTAAGATTGAAAACAATCCCTATTTTAATTTCACTCTTCCGTCCTATAATTAAAACGAGTTAAAATATAACTAATGAAGATTTTTATATATTGAATTGTTAAAATATTTTCGTTATTTCAGACAACATACCCTCAGTAGGGGCGTTACATTTATTTGTACCTTATTATTACCACGACAGGTGATTTGTATTTACTGTTAGGATTAACAGCCCCATATGGCGCTTCCACCAAGCCAGGGTAAGCTTAGCATTTGGTATTTTAAAGGTGAAGCACAACTTTCAACGTCCTAAACATAACTGGAGTTGACTCAAATCAATACAAATGAGGCTCGCTGTAAAGCAGTAATTCATGTACGACCGAACATCATATTTACTGGGCAATAATTTTGTTCATTTAATGTTGAAAACATTTCGCATTTTGTCACAATATTAATTTTGTTGTGATTAAATTGATAACTGTTCACCTGAACTTTTTCAATCAGATTTTTTCTATTAATAGAGATGGTATTATTAAATACATAAATTATACATTCATTCAAAAGCATATCATTAGTATACAATTTATAAAATAAATAAAGAAGTAATTATTAAAATATATGTTAAACATTATGTTTATATAAAGACACACCAATCAATGTATTAATTATTATGTTTAAATTAAATCAGCTTATATGTTTAATTTAAGATTTAACTTTTTCATATATTGTATATGACATTTCGACGTGCCTCACAAATAACATATATCAAAAATATTCAATTTTAAACTAATACATTAATTCAGATTTGTTTATTTGTTTATAAATGATCACAAAACTAATTAAATTGTAAGGAAGGTTTGATCATTTTTAAATGTATCGAAATAGACTGAAAAGTTTTTTGAACTGCATTTTAAATATCTGTTTTTAATAAATACTTAATGCACTTTCCTACATTTTAGAACTTCTTGTTTGTATGATAACTTAAATATAAAATTAATATATACTAAATTTAATTTCTATATAATTTTACTGATTAAATAATAACCAAAATGTGATATGATTAGTGTTCATAAGTGGTAAATAATTTTAATTTGCTTATTCAATTGCGGTTTAATTTTGCAAAAAAAATTAAATTTATAAAACTTTCAAAAAAACAAATACCACACATCAAGTTTTTTTCATTCAAAAACATCATAATTAAGAAAAGTTTTTTTCCAAAACTTTCACTTACCTATAAGAAAAATATTGAGTGACATTTTATTTTGAATTGATTTGAACTTTACACTAAATCTAAACTTTCAAAGTTTAGTTTCAAACTTGAAGGCAACTTAAGTTTATAGATTTTAATTTAACTTTTTGGATTGTGCAGCTGAACAACCTTTCACTACCGATTCCAACTTGGGTGTCTCGTTCGTTGGCTCTGTCTTGAGAAAGTGGCATCACCTTCACTAGAGTTGCCAACGAGTCTATTTCATAATCATTTTGCATGTGGTTGTTCACTTTATAATAACTGGATTTCTTAATCACATAATTTTCATTAAGGTTTTGTCGAATTAATGTTTCAATGCATCTTAAGTGTAAATGGTATAGCAAAAACAAGTTTCATAAACGCCTAGCAAGTGTGCATTTACAGTTATTTTTTATTATGTTTTCTTGTTATTTTATCGTTGTCATGGTCATGTTTATTATAATCGTTAATATCATGGTTATCTTATCATTATGTTTATCTTGTTAGTAGTTATTGTTGGTAAAAAATTAATTTGTATCTCAAAAAACTTGGTCCAAAATTTTTGAAAATTTTACTTAAAGAAAATTCCGGCAACACCAAAAACAAATGGAAAAAGACAAAAAAGTGTGTGTACATTCATTATAAAAGTCGAGTTTTATAATAAATAATAATAAATATTTATTATTACGCTAAATATTTTTATGAATAATTAATAATAATAAAGCGATGACATCTAATGATTTATAAGTTGCAGCCACTTGGGGCAAGTCAGCCCTACTGAGTGACGTCACAACCTTGTGTAAATGTAGTGTTGCCGGACAGGAAAAGCATCCGTGGCCTGAAACACCCTTGCTCCAAACCTAAAACAAACAGCAACTCCATAAAAAGATGAGATGAAGCTGAAGAAGAAAAAGATAATAATAAATTAGTGTTTATTTTATGATCCGATTCAGGTATTACATGGGTGCTCTACAACTGTTTTTGTTGTAATGGTTCAAAAAACTTGAGCATCACCTTTCAGATAATTTAAGGAGAAAAAAATGAAAACTATTTTTTTATTATTTTATTTTCATTGGAACCTATTTTTAGAACATTTTTGTTAAATTAAATTTTTATTTACGTTTCCTAGTAAAAAATTCAGAAAAATAATGCGAATCTATTTTTTTAAATATTTTTATGAAAGTTTCTCTTTAAATAAATATCTGTGAATATTTGGACTAAGCAAAAACCAACTTTCTAAATATTTTTTTGTTAAAATCTTTCTAAAATAAAAACTTTCTTTTTTAATTTATACAATTTTTGAGTTTGTTATAAATTTGCAATTTTGTAAATGTTTACTGCAGATGAAATAAATTGATTTATCAAATTAAAAGTAATAATTTTTACGAAGAAAAAAAACGATAACATCAAAACTAAATTTTGGTATATATATTTTTTAACATTATTACATTATTATTATTATGATTGTTATATGTTAGTTGATTATTTTAACATTTTAACAAAACTTGTTATATATTTTGTGGAACAAATACAAAATATACATAAAATAAATTTACATATTTGTATATATTCAATAATAAAGAGATATTTTAAATAAAAAATTTTAAGCTTACCTATGATTGTTGTTGTTGGTGGATGATTTGTGGAATGTACCGAAATTTTGTCATTTTTCAAAATCATAAAAAAGATTATTTTATAGAAAAGTTTGTTTAATTGAAAATAAAGAACTTAATCATCTACACTGGTGTCACCAAGGAATTTCTTTTGAAATCTGTATTTACTTATTAAAACATACGTTTTATAAGAAATTTTAAATTCATGGTTAACCGAGATTTGTATTTGAAGGTTTAGAGAAAAGTGTGTTTAAAACAAATGAAAGAACTGAAGATTGTAAGGTAGAATGCCTGAAGGACTTTTTTGCAAGAAAAGTTATATTTTTTTAAATAATAGACATTTCAAGAATTTTATCATTTATCGTTAAATTCATGATTAACCAAAAAGATTTTTAAGGCTTAAAGTTAATTTTGTTTGAAAAATATGAAAGAAAAATGTTAATATAATAATATATAGAAATGTATTAAAAAATTATCAAATCTTAGAA
This sequence comes from Archaeomysis grebnitzkii, assembly GCA_031471125.1. Taxonomy (NCBI): domain Eukaryota; kingdom Metazoa; phylum Arthropoda; class Malacostraca; order Mysida; family Mysidae; genus Archaeomysis; species Archaeomysis grebnitzkii. Next base: position 967 of record JARUHE010185257.1, on the reverse strand, counting down.
AAAAAATTAACATACAAACACAGCTTTTACTCGTCCTTGTTTTTCAAAGGTATCTAAAACTTATAACGTCAACCCCTATTGCATATTAGCATTATGTTCAGTGATATGTGTATGCATTTAACCGTTATTCATGAGTGATTACAATAATTAAAATAAAATTATAATTATATTAATTATAATAAACCCATGTTAACCATTATTCATGAGTGATTACAATAATTAAAATAAAAATTATAATTATATTAATTATAATAAACCCATAATAATTATATTAATTATAATAAACCCATGTTAATTAAAATAAAAATTATAATTATATTAATTATAATAAACCCATGTTAACCATTGTTTCACATCTCCTGATTTTATATTCATATCACCATCCAGCAAAATAATTCCAAATAAGCAGGAAGGGTTGCACAAAGAGGTCTCGAATTCTTAGAAATGTTTCCAAATTTGTTAAGGCAACCAAGCAATCTTTAAAAAAAATGTGTTTCTAATGAACACATTTGAGGCAACTGAAATTATATGCCAGATTTCAGTTTTTGTTTTCGTTTCAAACTTATTTTTATAAAATAAATTTATTATTCTTACTCCCAACGGGCATATTAACGTTGTCACAACGTTATTATAACGTTATTTTAAAATGTTTTAACATTTATACAACGTTGTATTTTGTAAAAAAAAAAAAAACTTTGTCATTGGAATTAGTATTGAAGCCAACATTGTATAAACATCTGATAATGTTGTTTAAACGTTATAACAACTTTTTACTCTAACGAACCTCTATACAACGTTGTATGAACGTTTTCAAAACAACATTGTTTCAACCAACCATTGCTTAACGTTTATGGAACGTCTGTATGTAACTATAGCCGTTATTCTAATCATAACAGTTTCAAAATGCCAACGTCACTAATACGTCACTGTTTTTGAAACAGTTTCAGGGACTGTGAAAACAGGGACG
>JARUHE010185146.1:0-13735 GCA_031471125.1 Archaeomysis grebnitzkii | reverse complement strand
TACATTTTCTTTAAAAAATGACGTTTTATAGCTCAAACTAACCTGTAAAAAATTTCACTGTTGTTATAAGAGGTGAAGGTAAATGTTAAAGTTTTTCATTTTTGATTTCACAGTTTTCTTTATTGAACAAAGTTTATCGATAATGAGCTGAATAACAACTTACACTTAAATACAAACATTCTATATATTGTATTTTCTTTAAAAAATGGCGTTTTATAGTTCAAATCAACTAAGAAAATGTTTCACTGTTTTTATAAGAGGTGAAGGTAAATGTTAAAGATTTTTTTTAAATTTACAATTTTTTCTTGAATAATAACTTTGCTTAAAAATAAAAAAAATTCTATTGATTTATTTTCTCTAAAAATGGTTTTATTGAACTTAAAAAAAATCACTTTTTTGTAAGAAGTGAAGACAAATTTTAAAGTTTTTTATTTAATATTTTTTTTAAGTTCAATTAATCTGTAATCTAGGAATTTGACTTTTACTGAAACCATTTGATGAATGCCCTATTATATCCAATTTCTTTAACATAGTTGTAAGGATTATAATTTTCATTATTGTTATTATAATTATTATTATTTTTATTTTTATTCGATGATCATTATAATAATTATTATTGTTATTATCATTATTATTATTTTTATTTCTATTTTATGATCATTATAATAATTATTATTGTTATTATCATTATTATTCTTTTTATTTCTATTTTATGATCATTATAATAATTATTATTGCTATATCGTTATTATTATAATTTTATTTTTATTTTATGATCATTATAATAAATATTGTTTTCATTATCATTATTATTATTATTTTTATTATTATTATTTTTATTTTTATTTTATGATCATTATAATAATTGTTTTTATTATTATTATTTTTATTTTTATTTTATGATCATTATAATTATTATTATTGTTATTATCATTATTATTATTGTTATTTTTGTTTTATGATCATTATAATAAGTATTATTGTTGTTATTAATATTATTATTTTAATTTAATCATTATTATAATTATTTGCTGATGATGGAGTTTTTTATGTCACTAATAATTGTATGAAAACATGTTATCAAATGGCTCAACAGCTTTTGAGGATTTTGACTGTATGGATGAATAAAAATAAACTAATTATTAACACTCAAAAAATAAAAGTTATGATATTTTATCCTCGCCCAACAGATAATCTTTCATCTTTATATATTAATAATGAACAAGTTGAATGGGTTTAATCTATAAAATATCTAGGCATAATAATTGATAAAAACTTGACATTTTCTTTGCAAAGTAAGCAAGTTTTAAAAAAATTGTCTCTATTAAATAGAGTATTTTATTCTATGGTAAGTTTTTTGCCTAGAAGAATACTTTGTACCTTATATAACTCGTTAGTATATTCAACAATAATCAATAATATTATAATATGGGGTGGTACCACTAAATCAAATTTGTCTGGCATTAGAATATGTTAAATATAATTTTAAGAAATATTTGTAAAGTTAAGTTTAGCAATGATAATATACCACTCACCTCAACTAGTCATATGTACAAATCTCTAAATTTTCTCAAATTTGATAATATCAATAACTATTTTATTTTCAAGTTCATTCATTTTTGTTTTAAAAAAACACTTTATAATTTGACAGATATTTTTCTTCATTGTTGCCATCCCATTCATACACAACTAGAAATAACAAAATAAATTTACTTCAAACTAGATTAAACATTCAAAAACAGTCTACCATTTTTGAATGTTGCATTTTAACTAACAACTTAAGAAATAATTTTATTGAAATTCAATCAAGTAATAAATTAAAAAGAAAATTTAAAAACTATTGTGTTTCGGGCTATTAATGTTTCATCATTTATATATTGTATATTGTATATTCTTATATTATATAAATTAAATTTATTAAACTAATACCTTTTCTGCCATATAAAGAATTGGAAATTCTTTTATTGTCTTCTAAATACATGCCATTGTTATTTTTGTAGATGTTGTAATTAGTTTTTATTCTGTAAATGTATATTGGAATTAATAAAGTCTAAAGTCTATTATTGATACAACAATAATTATTATTACAAAGATCATTACTATGAGGATTATAATTAGAAGATGATTGGAGAAATAATGAATAATCGGCCATTATTTCGATCAGCAATAGCACAAGTGAGGCACACTCCTTGTTATTTGGACGTGGGTTACCTCACTTGTGCCAATGACTCCTTAATATTCAAAGTAATTCAAAAGTAATCCAAAGTTTTCATTAAATTCCAACATTTTGGAAGTTCGGTTCAATCGATTGGCCAGAAAATCCAATCAAACATTTCCAAATATATTTCTAATCTTTGAAATCCGATAAGGCAGTTTGTATTTCGCTCTCTCTCTCTCTCTCTCTCTCTCTCTCTTTTTCAATTTCGTGTTTCTCTCTCTCACTCTCTCTCTTTTTCTTTCTTTTCAATTTCGTATTTGTCTCTTTCACTCTCCTTTCAATTTTGTCGCCTTCTCTTGCTCTCTTTCCGATTTTCTTTTTATTTCTATTTCTCATTTTTCTCTTCTCTCTTTCTCTCTGTGTTTATGTTGTCCTTGGACTAGTGATTTTTTTTCAAAAGTAGAGTGAACATTTTTTGTATTTTTGGTTTTACAGCGATAATTATTGAACATAAATGAAAGACATGCATTATGAATAATCTATATTAAATATTTTTTTTTGTAAAACTTGAATTTGTTAAAATAACTACGTTTTTATATGAACTTGTTGAATAAACCCGCATGTTTTGGTTATGTACTAGTTTAAATTTTATTAAATTTTTAGTTTTTCTTTGGTTAGATATATTTTGCAAAAAAATATTGAATTTAATTTGCTTTCAATACAGTCTCTGTCAAGTATGTTTAACAAACTTTTTTAAAAAAGTAGTATATCGAGAACAAAAATATTTTGATTAAAAGTTTTGTTTTCATATTTTAGTTTGATTCATGCATTAATTGGATGAAAAATGTCTGCATTCGAAGATCCATTGGTATTGAGCCTTGCTTTATTTCTTCATTTGAACAGTTAAAGGCCAAGCTGTTGATTTAAGCTATCTAGCTAATTTTGTGTGTAATATTTTTGAACTGTGATCTATAATTTAAACGATTTAGATAAAATCTATTTTGTTGAAGTTTGTTTTTGGTTCTAATTGTTATAAAATCTGATTTTTATTTTATTTTCATAATATGTATTACAGTATAGTTCTATTCTTTAAAGAAATGTCTAGCTATAGTGATAAATAGTCCTGCTGTTCGGGGTTCAGCAGTATAAAATGTCCCCCATCTTAATATATAGTATGCACCCTTTACTCCTTCACTTTTTTATGATGGATTTTTTTGTGAAGGAGTGGCAACCGTGCTTTAGATATGACATCGGTGAATGTAATGTACTTTGACTGTAAGTTTGAGCTCTCTCATGCCACAATTTATGTTGTTTGCACTGCAAAGGTAAGAGTTTCGATTTTTGATTCCTAATATTTGTAGGTTTATTTCCATATAAAATTTACTATATCATGTAAGCAAAACTTGATAATTGTTGTTTTATGTTTGTGTAAGAATATGTGCTTAATTGATTCTTGTAGTGTACAACAACTCAATAATTCTGTTGATCTTGGTCAAACACTTTTTGTTGAAATTGTATTTCTTGAAATGTTCGTTTGTTTGTGACTAGTATAATGAATTAAGAATGAATGAATGATGGTAAGGATGGCTAGATGAATGCTTCAATATATCAATACATAAATGGATCAAAAGATCAATGAATCAATTGATCAATCCATCTATTGGTCTGTTCGTATATTCATTTATCTATTTATCAATGTGTCATTCATTTATATCATTAATTCACTATTAATGTATATTATTCATTAATTCATAATTCATTCACAAACAACTATTAAGTGTTAAGACAAAAGGAACTTAGATGCTAAAAAAGGATTCAATATCAAAATCTAATATAATTATAAATTAACAATTTTGTAAATAGTAAATACGATTTTATTGTTTTCAGTTCATTTGGTAATATGTTCCAGCGTAAAAAATTATCGTTTGCCAAAATTAGTTTTTATTCTTGGTATTCTGAGTTGGTGAGATGTTAAAGAGAACCAGTTTCTATTAGGAATGTACCATCGATAGCACAATAATTGCACATTTAAGCGTTGGTGTAATGCGAGGGTACCTGCTTAAACTAGTGATTATTCTTGCGGCTGAGTTTTTATTTTTTTGCAATTTAATAAGTTTCTGTGGTAAGTGTAAGCTAGTTCAGTAGTCGAGATTTAATGAAATGAATGAATGCGATAATGATTTTAGGAGCTGGAAGTAAAATTTGTAATTTTTATGAGTGTGTATATTTGAGTGCTATTAACTGTAATAAATATTCCTTGTTGATTTATTATAGATAAATGTTGCTTAGTGCCTAGAATTGAAAATTCAGTTTTGTTGTCATTATTTTTAGTTCAAGAGTTGAAAGGAAATTATGAATTATGTCTATGCGTTCATTGATATTGTGTATAGATTGATGAATGGAAGGAATATTTGGGAATATATCGGTATTTTTCATATGTTGATGATACCCAACTTTATATGTTGAGTTATGTCACTTGAAGCAGATGTGTATATTTAGAAGGCTACTGGTTCAATGCAACTGCCATGAGGTAAGTGGAAAACGTTCTGAATTTTTTTTGTATTTATTAATAATTGCCGACTGTGTTCTATTTTCCAGGTATGATGTGAGAAGAGTTAGTGGTAAACCAGGTATATTAAATTATGAATGTATTATAGTTAGAAGTTTATGATGATCAACCGTGACAAATGCAGCAGATAGGTCAAGTAATGCAAGAAGGGTTATCAAATCAAATCCTCATATCAAAGTGAATTTTGGTACTGAAATTTGATTTGGAAGCGGAATTATTTATGGCATGCCTACCAATAGAATGAAGATAAAGTAGTAATTAATTAAACATAACTTTTTCCATTATTTTGGCTACAAAAGGTGTATTCGTGATTGCTCTATAACTACTATATTCGGTATGTCATTTATCTTTCTTTAATACAGTGGTGATGATATCAGATGTCCATATGGAAGGGAATACTACAGTTTGTAAAGAACTATTTATGATTTGAGTAATTGGCTGAAGAAGTACGTCGTTATAGTCCTTCAATAATTAGATGATTTTTGAGATTATGGACTTTACTTCATAAAGTGAAACTGTTTTGAAAGAATTTAAACTGGTATTGGGCGAATATTCGATATGATATATATAACTTCAGAGATTGATTCTAATTTTGGTATATTTAAAATGCTTTTGACTATTTTATTTATCTTATCAGATAACTAAGGGGGAAACTCTGAAGCTATTGTGATGCCATGAATTTCATTTTGTAAAGATTGATTGCTATTGTTTTTTGTTAATGTATATATTTTTTCCGATCTGCTCCACAATATTTGTTTTTTTGGCGGATTTTTAATTTGATAGGTTTCAATATGTTTATTGTTGAGTTGTTTTTTGCTGATGTTATCTTTGTTTGCTTTAATTGTTTAAAAGTTGTGTTGAACCAAGGAGAATGCTGTTTAGCAGTGCCTCTTTTTGTGATAATGGAGCATGTTTATCAATTGCGCTTACTAGTATATTGTTATAGTTCGTTGCTAACCAATTGATTTAAAAAATTGAATGGATTGGAGGATTCTTTTAGGTCTTTTTTAAAGGTATCGATGAATATTCTTGTATTTTCGAAAACTGATAGTTTTACTATTTGAATGTATATTTTTTATTAGAATTTAGTGTAATTGACTTGGTTTTACATTAAGTATGGAAACATTGGGTTTACGCATTATGGCTAGATCTACTGTGTTGATGTAAGAGTTGCAATTTGTATTAAAGTTATTAATCCGAACTCGTCGAGCAAGGCCAGGACTTTCTTGGAATCCGTATTATTTGAATGTTTTATGTGGATATTGAAATAGCCAAATATTAATATTTTTGTTGGCGATATAATTATTAATGTGATCCAATGCGAGAATGCTAGTATGAATTCATTGATGGGTGTTCTAAACTTCTACTGTATATTATACAAATGTTATCATGAAATAATTTTTTGAAACTTTTAGATTGTACATTGAATACTCAAAACTGTCAAGTTTGGGAAAATCATTATCAAACATTTGTATTTGTTTAAACTCTCTAAATACATGTGGCACAACGTTCCAACTTCGATCGATCCTTATTCCACAGCAAATGCAATCATTACTTTCAAATTTTTGAAGTAGTCCTATTGAGAACAGATACTAATAGGCTACGTTTCAATTATTTGGTCGAATTAAATAACTACAATGAATTTTTCCAAGTTCATTTTACAATATGTTGACAAGCAGTGAAGTATCAAAGCCAATTTTATAAAACTAAAAAATAGCAAAAATAACTTTATATCTTGGCAGTTTATGTAAAACTAAATACTGAATATGGATCAACATTAGCACAGCTGATGTAACCTACATTCAAATAACAGCTCACCTCACTTGTGTTATTGTCAATCCATTTAAGGTGGTATGAAAAACATCTGGCAATGAAACTTTAATTCTCTCTGATTCAGATCAGTCTAGATGGGACTGGTAAACGCAACCATTGGTGTTATGGAATGCATATGAACATAATGCTGCATACCTGAAGTGTTCATAATAACCACACAAGTGGAGAATCCATTAGATACTATTCAAAACAGAGAATTTTTAATGTTCTATAAAGCACTTTTCCAGATTGTCATAGCGGCATTTTCAAGTAAAGTATATAAAGATTCACACTTAGAAATTCGGCAAATATTTACACGGGCATGTGCTCAGATAGATGGATATATGGGAGTTAGGTCAAAGCCCAGCACTTCCAGTTGAAATATTAACACCCCTGTATTGAATTATGATTAACTTCAATTCAACCTTGATGGTATTTGTACCCTAAGCACTTCACAAAATTAGTGAGTTTGAATCCTTATCTCATGTAATCAATATTAGAATGAATGGTTTACAAGGCAAATAAAAATCTAGAAACATACAAGAATATTTTTATTTCACAGATAAAATATGATTTTGTAATTATAAAATGTAATTATTTTTGTAGAACTTTAGATATTAACTAATAAGGCAATAGTTGATTATATAACATTTAAAAACAGAATCTTATACCTAAAATTTACTGAACTGTAAAAAAAATAATAAAATTTATATTTATATTAAGACTAAAGTAACACAAATAAAACTTAGATTTAAACATCAACAATTTCTTAAGACTGGTTTTTGTGGCTTATAAATAACAAGTACATAAATAAAGCTTGGAGTTGTATCTAACAAAACATAAACCCGAGAAGGGGTTTTAACCTGGACTACCTTAATAAATTTTAGTGAAATTACATACGACATTAACTGGAGTTCAGTTTAGCCATGAATTACAACAATAGATTTTAACACTACTATTTCAGCTAAGACTGTAACGAGTTTTTATTTCCAATTGAAATACATGTTACAGAATGTCTTGGACAACGTGCCAGCTTAGAGTCGTTTGCCTGGTTCTGTCAGATGCATTCAAAAAACGGTGACATTTTTAAAATATTTATCACTGTATATCACTTAATGCTATTATCACTGGAATTTAGGTTCTAATACCCTATGTTGGACAAATCTTCAATATCGAATATGTAAATGTTTTCTATTAGTAGAGATCAACTAATGTACTTTTAAATTTTGCCACAATCTAATCTTATAAAAATAAAAAAATGTAATTCATTGGCAATCAATCATGAAAAAGTTTTGATTAATATTTAAAGCTTATTAACACCTCAATGTTGCAGCACATAAGATAATTCAAATTGATCATTAAATACATGACCGGATTCATTACAATTTATTACTCTCAGAGGATAGTGTAAAACTAAATCTAGAACTACAGTGCAGCAACAGCTTAGTAGTTGACTAATAGTATTTCAATTTGATACAACTAAAAACAAAGTTGGCAGTTGTATTAAACTTGAATTAGCACCTTAACTTCATTAAAATTTCACATAAAAAATTAGAATCCAACTTGAAATGATAGGTGAAATAATAATATATCAATTAAAAATGATACATAAAATATCAAAAATACAACTTAAACGACACAAAATATGCAACTTTATAAAACTTGCGACATTTATCTTACTTAATGACTTAATCTTCTAAACAATGATTATGCATGTATTTGGATTGAAATAGACTTAAAAAATAATGCATACAAAACAACACTATACAGCAATGGGGTGATTCTGTTATGTGGCTCTAATCTAAAAGCCTAAATAATATTCTAAGAAGGGTTTTGTTATATTATACCAAAAGTATGAATCAAATGGGATGAGCAATACTTGATTTTTTAAAACATTTCAAATTTTGGTTTTACACTACCCAACAAAGTTTAGCCATACGAATTTGAATAAATTAACTCTGTATTGAGAGCAACCATCACTACTTCAAAAACAAACATTAAATATTAAAAGCTTGATTAAATAACTACATAAAGGCAATTAATAAAAACAAAATTATATATTTACTCAATTGATTGATTTTAAAACACTCCATTTTAAGATCTTTATATTTTTTATATCACTCTATTAAAGACACTTTACATGTGATGGAAAAATTAATATTTTTAATGATTGTGCTTTAGCATTATATAATTGAAACCACATGAACATTCATTTAACCAGTCATTACACATTAATTTTTGGAATTATTAGATACAATAAAATTAGAAATTATATAAAAACGCACAACACATGGAACGACAATAGCACAAGTGAGGTAAACCAAATTCAAACAACAGAGCTTACTCCACTTGTGCTATTTTCAATCCAAATACTTGCCTATTTAGTGCCAGAAGGGAAGTTGAATAATGAAATTACTGGTGGTTGTTCCACCTCAAAGATAATTGAATATTAAATAAATAAATAGCAAATAAAAATGACTAAGTAATTAAAAAGTTAATGTAAATAAAAGTGATTAATAGTCGTTTACACATAAGAACATTTTACATGTTTAAGAAATTAGACATTTTAGAATATAATTACTTAACATACATGGTTTTGCTTTAATCTTAATTAATGAAAAGTTATCAAACTTGAAACCATACTAAATATGCAAATGTGAAAACAGGAAATGTTGTCAAAATAATGCAAATTATATTATGAAATCTAAATTTTATCACGGATTTAATTTTCAGCTAAGTAGAATTATAGAGGCACTTTATTTGTCATTGAATAAATAAGACGTATATAAATATAATATTGAAATTTCGGTTAATTTTTTGGTTCAACTCCTTGTTTAGTTTAGCACTTTTATAGATTGCAAATATTTTTTTAAAACAATTCTACATTTAATGTCCTGTTAGAACTTGCCTGTAGTCTGCATTTTCCAAAGTTTCCACAGAACATTCCATTTTCAACAAAAATGAACACCAAAGAAAATTATTAGGAAAGACTGAAAACACATACAAAGCACAGGAAAACCAATTATACAACATTAGACTATACCAAACAGTTCAAGCTTGGTCAATACAGAAATTCAGAACAAAATACTTGGAAATGCTGTATTTATTATGGTTTGTATATTATTCAAAAATAAGATAACGGTGAAGGAGTAGAAAATAGAAGGAAATGGAAGAAAAATATGTCTTTAGCATAAAACTAAAAGAAAATTTAAAACTATTAAAGTTACATAACTAATAGCACTTTCAGTTGGATAAATCATTTGGTAGTCTGTACAAAGAACACAAAACAATTATATCAACACTTCTGTTAATGTATGGTTGCATTTTTACAGTCACAAGTGTGTGTCCATCTTTGGTCTAGCAACTTTCATTTTTTCGACATATCTGAAATAAAATGTATAAAAACTTTAATAATTAAACATTTTGTTAGCATTTGTAAACTCAAACACACTGAAAATACTTGACTAAGAGTCAAAATTGGCATCATCAATTGACTAACCTTTAACAGTGCACACTTTTTTGTCGATTCAATCAACATTGTATAGCATTGTACCAGCATAGAGTTAACAACACAAACTGATCACTGGCCACACTGCCAACTAAATCTACATTCCACAGAGGCAACTATTCAATTTTTCATTTTTGGGCCTCAAAGCACCCAATCAGAATATCTGGGCTTCATTGGTTTCCACCTGAGAGAAGAGGCTAAGGGTGACCAGTAAGGAAGTTTGTAAACTAAGTAAAATGATTTGCTCTAAAGAATTACAATATTCATGTTTTCAAAAACAAACAAAAAAAGTGTTGAAAAAAGAATGAATAAAGCTTACTTTTCTGATTTGACGTTATTTACTGGTAAGGCTTCTTGAGATTTTGAGCTTTCATATATGTTTTCACTTGTATAATCTTTGGTCCCATTCGAGCTACACTGTCCTTCGCTGTCATTCTTATGAGGTGAATCAGCAGTTTCTAAGTCAACCTTTACCAGACTTTTTTGCTTTACATTACCTTCTCCAACTTGCTTTAATATTGCACTTAAAACTACTTCCAGTTCTTTAGAACTTTTTTGCTCAATTCCATAGCATACCATCTTTTTTTTCAAATTTATATTTTCATGATAAAGGAATTTGATTATTTGCTCCTGTGTTTTACAAGTATTTTCTGAACTAGATAGTTGTTGTCTTAAACTAGACATATCGGATTCCATTACAGTGAGTTTTGAAGCAAGTTCATTTTGAAAACTTTGTCTTCTGTTTCTGCAGGACTGGGCATATTTTCGATTTTTTAGAGTTCTGCGTCTTCTTTTGAGGTAGGCCTGAATGTTTCTTGGTGCATTATGTAATTTTTGGTTTAGTCTTTTCACAGATACAGCCACGAGCTCTTCATCATTAACATAGTCCAGTGCACTTGTTTTAAGATGTTCATCATCATCAGAATTTTCAGACATTGTTGGAGAAAGAGGATTACATGTGTCATTTGTGGAGCTAAATAATTGCTGCCTGTAAGAATCTTCATCTGTATTTTCATTGCTAATAGAAGAACAGCTTTGTATAGGTTGACTATTTTGAGCAGCAGAATCATTTAACGGTCTTTTATTATTTAATTGATTATTTGTCAATAGATCACTCAAAGTGAATTCTTGATCAGACCTTTTTGTTAGATCTAAAGGTGTCTGCAGCAAGCCATTTGTGTTTTTACTGTTAGATGAAATTTCACTCAAGGTCAACTGGTAATTATTTCTGGAATCTAACAGAGAAGAGGCTTCATTTTGATGATGCATTGAACCTAACATTTGGCTAATGTTTTGCTGTAGAATAGTAAAAGGATACGAAAAAGTGGAATTTTTAAGGAGCGTTTCAACTAAATTTACATTAATTGATTTGTTTTCTGGACTTTGAGGATTTGAGAACAGTTCTTGATCTTCATTTATCTGCAACTGAAAAACATTTACATTAAAGCACTGTAAGAAATTTGTTATCTATACATAGGGCAAAGAGGGGTCAAACATGATGCTTTTTTTTTCAGATTTAGGAACTTGAAGCATAGCTACAAAAATTTAAAACTTGTATGTCTGGATCTTAGCATTGTAATTATAACTTAATTATATAAAAATTAGGCAGGGTCCTGAACATTAATTTTAAAGTCATCAAGATAAATTATGTAACCTGTCCTATTTGAAAAATGGAAATTTTGTTGATTTGAAAATTAAAGCTTATGTTCATGCCAAAATAAAGTGCATGACCAAAATCAAGTAGTTTCAGTAAAAGGCAAAAACCTAGCCGACATTAATTGTACTAATAAAATATAGTGGGAGTTCAGCTACGAAATGATCATTAACTAGCCATAGACAGCTGACTATCTTGCATGAAGTAAACATAAATACTATATGCAAAAATCTCAAACAATTTTTTTTAAAGAAACTAATATTGGAAAAAAAATATTCCATAAAATCGATAATGTGCATATTTTTCATAATACCTGTTGGCAGCATAATAACAAACTCAGAAAAGTCAAGCAAACTGTACAAAGTCGATTGAATCTGAGGCTTCAACTCGAATGTGACAGTCAAAATACTATAAGTTGAGACACATCGCCAGTCATAAAAAATTCTAGACAGAGAATCAAGATCTTCAAACAGCTCTCCTTGGGATCTTAACAGCTCTCCTCAGGATCATAAAACAGCTTTACCAAGGTCTTCCAAATAGCTCTCCTGGGATCTTCAAATAGCTCTTCTTGGGATCTTTAACAGCCCTCTTCAGGATCATAACGCAGTTTTACCAAAATATTCAAACTGCTCTCCTTGGGATCTCCAATAGCTCTTCAGAAATCAACGCCTCCAACCGCTCTCCTGGACCGTTGCTTGGGACGTTGACCCTATTTAGAAAGGAACATTCCCTTAAGACCAGGACCTCTCCTTTGCAGTTAGATATCACTTGGAACAGCATCTCCTGTGCAATACTTGCATATTACTATCAACGAGACAAGGCTTCAGACAATTCATACTCCTGCTGATGTGCAGACTCTGTCCAAACATAAATAAAGTCCTGTTTAACCCTCGTATATACTTAAACCCGACATAATTGTAAAATAATAATCATGGTGAATAATCTATCATTGATCAAATGTAATCAAAGGATATTCACACCAAATAATGTTTCTTTTAAATCGATTAAACAACTTCAAAAAATGGTGGTTTGCTGTATATATTTTCATAAACATCTTGTCTATCTACATTTGTGTTCATCTTTCAATGCCTTATTTAATTTATTTTATTTTATTTAATTCGTATTATCTAGGAGTATTATTTTAATGTACTTATATACTTCTGTATTGTATTTATTGGCATAAATTTATCATTCATTTCATTGGGACAAAGAAAAAACATTTTTTGCATCTGGCCAATGAATAAAAATGTAGACTTTGTCCTATAAACTGAATGCACACTTCTACATAAGCTAGTTATTCATGGGGGATCGGACGCGATTCATTCATGAAGTACTAATCAGTAGATAAATAGGTATTATAAAAAAATATAAAATCTTTTAGGATGTTATGTTTATTTCCTTTTACTAACGACTGATTTTATTACAGACTTATCGCTCTATGAAAGGCTCCCTGGTCGTGGACAGACCTGATGGACACATCAACCGAAGAAACACCTTCCCCAACAACCACGGTGGTTCGCCCGTTGCTGAGAAGGTTCTCTTCCAGGCAACAGCCAGATTTTTTTTCTTTGAATTTAAATTATGTTTTACAATATTTTTGTTTGTGTGTTTATATATAAATATGTATATGTCTACATGTAATAATTGTATTTTTGTTCAATAAACAAACACATTTGTTTTATAGTACTTACATAAATATGTATATGTCTAAATGTAATAATTGTATTTTTGTTCAATAAACAAAACAAATTGTTTTATAGTACTTACATATATATGTATTATTTTATATATATAGCAATTTTATACTAACAAAATTTAATTTTTGTTTCTTGTTTCTTGTTCATCAATGAACAAACGATTTTTATACAAATTGATTTTTTTTGTTTTAGGAATGTTCAACATACAAAATCTAACCCAAAGATTTATATAATTTTAAAGATCTTTGTTTTTATTGTATTAATTTTCATTTCATTCAGGATTATTTTAATTTGTATGAAGTCACAAAACTATTGAAGGGAATTATTATATGTGTAT
>JARUHE010185035.1:0-13737 GCA_031471125.1 Archaeomysis grebnitzkii | reverse complement strand
TATTATTATTATTATTATTATTATTATTATTATTATTATTATTATTATTAGTTATTATTATTATTATTATTATTATTGTTATTATTATTATTATTATTATTATTATTATAAAATAATAGTAATAATAACAGTATTATTGTTATTATTATGATATATATTTAACAGATAGTAATTATATTATGTTCAACAATACTAAAAATGATATTATTTCCTGCAATATTAACAATAAATTAGTATTATAATAAAATACAATACAAATAACAATTTTATATTAATAATACTAATACTATTATTGTAAAAAACAATAATATTATTAATATTTATAACGTAAAAATAGTATTAACAACAGCTCTAAAGTGTCTGACTCAGTTGTACCTTTGATTATGGTAGGCCAGTCAAGATTTTGTATAAGGCATTATTCTTAGGAAAAATTACCTACCCTGCAAATATGTATTGCAGATATCGTGCAAGATCGTGTAAGAATTTTGCAGGGTCGTGCAGGATTCTTGCAATAATTTGCATGAATTTTGCAAGACTTGTTTACAGGATATAGACGAGTGTTCTGCGACTGACCACAGTGACAAAAAAACTCACCGTTTTATAGAAGACTTCTCTGTTGGAGACATTTTTCATGACTTCTGTGTTGTGGTTCAAAATTTGAGAAACGAAGCCGCTTATTTCTTCCCCCTGAAAAAATAATGAATAAGACACTGATCTGAAGCTATGGATAGGCTTTTCAATAATAACAAGTTGGTTGTACCAACGCCGACTCTACTACAGGCCTTGTACATACCTGCCAGGAATTTTTGTTAGTTACAAAAAAACCATTGGAAACACACCCAGTCAACAATTAAAAACATTTTAGTTTGTCGAAACCAATTTTTCAACCATTATAACCGGTTTTGAGCCATACTCATGCCAGGTCAGCCACCTTGAACCCAGTATTGATCGAGCCATATCTTAGCCACATTGCAAATAGTGTTGCGCCTACATTTGGCTAGTTTGGAGCCACATTGCAAAAAGTGTTGGCCTACTTTCGGCCAGCTTTTAACTACGTTAATTCCGCATCACAACCAGTGGTGGACCAAACCTTAGTCAGTTTCAATCTCCATTAAACTAGTTAGATACTATAATTTTAGCCCATATCTGAACCATATTATAATCAGGCTTGATAACATGTATAATTTGTTTACAGAATACCAAATACAAACAATTGTGACGTAACTTGAATTGAATGTATAATTATGTTTGGATTACAACAGCCAATTATTAATAAATGCTCTTTTTTAGTTTTATAATTAAGTTACCTCACTCAAGGCCATAGAATTATATACTAGAAAGCTAGTGAGTCGAAAATACTGACTCATTGAAATATTTCATGAAAATGTTATTGAAACATTCTCACCAGCCAATAAACTAACCAATCAGATAACGAACAAATTTGAAAGTCAATTTACATTATATTTGTAAAATGAAAAACTAATTTTTGGTACGTTGAATTTAAATTTTATCGTACATTTAGAACATTTTATGAAACTATCATCTAGTTGTTAGCCAAACAAATGCATTTATGAAAATTTATGATCAGTAAAACATATTTTACGCAACTGAACTGTCAGACATTTTTTTAATATATGTTCTCTGATTGGCCATGTGTAGTTTTGATAAAGCTTAGGAAATAAAATAATTTAAATTTAATCGGTTAATATCTGAACAATCCTGATCATAAATGTTCATAATTCAATCGCATTGTTCAATGTAAATGACGTATTGGGGATTTTTTGAACGGAAACACTGCGACATTTCTTTAGATAAAAAGGTTTGAAAATTGGAAATGGTACATTTGTTTAAGCCAAAAGTTTTACATTGGGTGGATGGAACATCCGCCTTCTAGTATATAGTTCTATGGACATACATTACTAACAAAACTTAGCTTTTTACTTCATTAATTAGGTGATTTTTGTACTAGATGCTCATAAGCATAAAATGTACAGTTCTAACAATTAGTTAATTCTACAAACTATATTCTTTCTTTAATCAAGTTCTTAAACTAAATTAATAAAATATTCTTTCTTTCATTTGAAAGGAAATCGGTTGGAACAACATGGCCTTCGTTTTCCTGAATCGGTTTTTAGATCTATGCGAGGCAATAGAAGAGGGATCACTTGATGCTCTTGACCACACAGACTTTAAAGGATCGGACATTCCTTTCGAAATTCCTCTTCCCGAGACTGTCAGCATTCCCGAAGTCTTAAAAGAAGATGCGAAGGAGTGGGTACTTGCTGTGTCCATGGATCAAAGTGTAGAGCAGGTTAGTTCAATTTTATAACACTGTTATCGACCCCACTCCTTCGATCCGGCAAGTTCAATCACCAAACAAGTAGTCACACCGTTCCCATTGGGCATCCGGGCCCAGGTCCGTCCGCACATGTGGAAAGGTGTGATGTTGACACAGCAGACAGTTTGGTGTGGTTTGAGCTTTTCATGTAGTCGGGGTTGTTTTTATTCCAAGCTGTGCTGGTACTTTGCATGTATTGCGTGGGAATGTTTGTTCATTGTTATTCATATCTGGTGCTTGTATATTTTCTATTTTGTTTTGGTTAAGTTGTTACTGTGTGTGTATTGTCTTGCTTCATTATTTGATGTCAAGTGTATCCATGTAGTTGTTATCGAACATGTTTTCATGTGTCTAGGGTTTATTGGATGTGTGTTGAGTTGTGAGGCATATAGGTTTATGTGGGTTTGTGTAGGGAAGATTTTGTTCCTTATGTAGGTGTTTATGTCCAACCTGTGTTGTGGATTGTTTGTAATTTGATGAGGTTTGTGGTGGATGTGATATGTTACCAGATAGTTTTTGGGTTTTGTATGTGTCACGTGATGGTTTTGTATGTGGTAATACTTTTTCCCTCAGTATGCTTGATTATTTAGATTCTAGGCACTCCATGAGTGCGTGGCGAGAGCCATCAGCATGTTTATGGTATGTGTGTTTGTATGTGGATTTTGTCTGTGTTAGTGAGTTTGGGGTTGAAGGTTCTGTTCTCATTTAGGGTAAATAGGTTGCCTATTATCCAGTTGTGTATCTGTTGGAAAGTATGGCAATGCATGTGTTTGATATAAATGGAAGGAACAAACAGTGATGTCTAAATATGTGTCGATGGTGGTAGATATTTTAATTTTGTAGACATTGTCTACTTATCTATAAATATACAGATCGATGATTAGATTTGCATCATAAAAAGGATCTGACAAACACAAATACCAGAAAAGAAGTAAAAGACCATTAGTGTTATTCAATGTTTTGAAATACACATTTCAACATTTTAATTTAGTGAAAAAGATTAAACTTCAAAAAACAAACATTTCAGATTTTCAACTATTAAATATACTCCTAGTACATTTTTTAATTAATAGTGGTGTTGATTTAACATTTTATTATGCAGAGTCTAAAGAATATTTAAACTATTCAAATAATATAAAGGTTTGGAAAACAGGAAATTTCTTGGAAATTCATTAACACAAGGTGATGACCATTTAAAAAGCTGAAGATTTCTATAAACAGCTGCCAATCAAGATATTGCTTGATCGATGACTATTGCTAGCTCAATCCAATGCAACCATTACCTAATCATAGATCAAAATCGAATTGTTTATCATATACAAAGAGGACAAAATAAAAAAAATATCCAAAAGAAGAATTTATTTTTTTCAAGCATTTGATTTCATATGATTCAGCCTGCATGCAACATTGAAATAATTTATGTATTAAAATTATAAAAGAAACTGCTCTAAAGAAATTAAATTTATCTTTTAACTTTGAAAACATTTTTAAACTTACTAAAAATTTGAACGTCGCAGATTTTGCCGTTGGACGAACGGATGGTGTATGAAGCATCTTTGGAAGGGGCAGAAGGCGAGTACTACTATGCCTGCGTCACAACCGGTTACCCGGTCCTGAGAAACCGGTTTGAACTGAAGCACGGCCAGGTTGCCAACAAAGACGATTGGAACAAACTTGTGATGGCGACGAAAATGGCAAAAACAACCGAGTGTCAGGATGTGTTGAAATTTATTGCAACTTGGGGAGGTGGTTTACCGAACATGAATTTCAACTTCCAGTAACACATTTATAATATTTATATAGCGGGTTGCAGCAAACTGCGCAGCAAACTTCGCTCATCGACCACAACAATTAGTTTTAAGGATTTATCTTCAAAAATCTTTCATGTTTTACAAATGTAAGAAAGTATTTGTGTCATTATATATCAAAATTATAAGCAAACATTGAATTATTATTTAAGTATATATAATTATATATGTTTAGGAAATTATTTTCCCTCATTACCAATGATTAAAGATAGAGATTTTTATCTAAATCTTCAAGGCACCAACTTATACAATATAATAAATATGTTTAGTATGTAGAAAAATATAAAAATATAATACATAGATATCTATTTTCTTCACAAAATGTAAATTGATATTTATTTACAATTAATATACAATTATTATCTATTTTGCTTTTTTCTTGCCTTCAGCACCTCAAATTCAATGACTTGCTTCACATGTGATTTGGCAATTTTCTCCAAATTTTTGCTCGTCGATCCGCAGCCGACAACATCCAAGGCAAATGGTTTGCAAACTTCAAACAATTTCTTGAAACAAACGCTGAACAGTTTATTTTTCATCATCACTCCTTCTTTCTCGAGAGCTGTGACAACCGCAATCCTCAGTTTCTGAAAAACAAATCGAAATTCAATAAACTACAAACAAAAATGGGAATGTTGTGTGCAGTGCTAGAAAATTGTTTTTCACTTGGATGACATCTTATTGTTTTTGGTTTGTAATGCAGAAATTGAAAAGATTTTGAACACAAATACAATTCTTAGGTGTAACAAGTACGAGGAAATTTGTAAACAAATTTAAAAATGAATGAAAGGAAAAAAGTTATTCTGGACATTATTGTCCAGAATTATATATATAAAGCCATTCTTGTTCAATGAAAATATCTGTAGATCAAAAATATCCTCTGCCCCAATAATCACAGTTTATAGAGGCTGTTTATCACAACCTAAAAGTACTTCATCACCAGCACTACACTTATGAAGACATTTGATTTATCAATTAAAAGCCTCGCTAGAATCTACAAATTAGTGTTTCAAAAGTAAAATTATTTGACCTATGTTAGATGTGAATTGTATGGAAACATAAAAAATTGAGCTTCAACTTACAGCCTTGTGAACATCCGTCAATTGTGCAGGTTTCGGAACTTTCTTGTTTTGTTGAGCATTTGCCTTCGAGCTTTCGCCCTTGCTCGGTCTCAACAGATCGGACGGTTTGACGGTGTCGCTCAAACTGACCCGCTTTCTCGGAGATCTCCTCAACTCGGTCTTTTGTTGGTCTTGTCCCAGACGAGAAGATTTTCTCAGCTTGCTTTCAAAATTTATGCTGCTTCTTCCGCTCATTACACTGGCCGAATCGCCCTCAAATCCACTAGAGTCGTTTTGGTTTCTCAAGGACCTTCTTTTTTCAGTCAATTTGACGGATTTGTGGTTGGCAATTTCTTTGGTTATTGGGGTGGTCAAAAACAATTCCTTTTCTAAAAACGTCGAGCACGTCGATGCCAATTCCTTCCGCAAGTACCTGTCTCTGAACCTGTTGCAAAATTCTTCATATTTTTCCAGGTGATTGCCTCTGTTGTAGTGCACACCGTGATATCTTACGTCCAAGATTTCCGGCCATTTCTTGTCAAATATGTCTTTGTGGCTTTGCAAGCCTTTGTAAGGATAATGTTTGCCTTTTGATACATACTTGACCAGTTTAGACTGTGTTTTGGCCGTGGGAGTTCCATCTTTGTTGAATGTTTGGAGGAACAACAAAGCATTCAATGTCGTAACGGACTCCGGCCTCAACGGAGGAGCAAAACCACCCAATAAATCTGCTGATCCGGATCTGATCATCTTCGAGTTAACTTTCGGTGCAGTTAAAGCAAAATATTCCGGCCAAAAATGTTTATCCGCCTCAGATTCGGGTATCGAGTTTACGAAGTTGTCGGGAAATTTTGCATCGACGCCCTGTAGTTGTGTTAATATTCGAAGAATTTCTTGACAAGACAGTCCTTCAATTTCGCATTTAATTGAGTCCCACACATTTTCAACATTTTGTCCAGCCTTCTTCAGTTTTTTTTGTAAAATGTCCGGCAAATACAGAGAGAGATGGGCGAGAGCTGCCATGTGGAATTGTGTCAGGCAAAGTGTTCCTCCGAGCAAACCTTTAATTTTTTTTTCATTTTCCTCATTTTTCGGAAAAGAAGTTCTTGCGGATTCCTTCGACACGAGTTTCAGGACGTCGTCTCCGCATCCGGAAAGGTCTTGAATAACGACAAGTAGCGCACTGTCAAGCTCCGTTCCTTCGGTCAGCACCAGGAGAGTCAAGGCAAGATGGAATCCTTTAAAACTTACATTGTGGGACAGATCAAACTGACCTTCTCCGATGTTCTTTTTCCACTCGTCTGTGTTCAATTCCTGCAACCCTTCGATGCTGGGAGGAGTGCCAGAATATCGAATTCTCAAGATGGTTCCCGTGCCGGAGCTTCTCGTCATCATTTTGATCACATCGCCAACCTCCGTTTGCTCTCCGACGTCTGTGTGCGAGCCCGATCCTAGGCTATAAATTCCGCCATGTTTGATATACGGCCACGGGATCGTTCCGACGTCTACTTGGGTGACGACTTCTGCATTGGGCGACATGTAGACGACCTCGTCTGCCTTTAGTTCCGAAAGGAGGACCGGGTTTCCTTTTACACACTTGATCACAACCTCCGGAGATTCGTAGGTTTCGTCGTTGTCTGCCGACAAAACTAAATTTCCTCTCCAGAATGTTTTCAAAATTTCTTCCGTAACGTCTTCCGTCGACTGAATGATCGAAAGAGGTAAAAGTTCGTACCAATCTTTCACCATTTGCGAGTCTTGTGTGATTACGTAAATGGCACCTCGATGCCACTCTTGCAGTCTTATCAGGGCACCATACAGCTCCGGAATTTCACTGTCATGGAGAAATAAAAATAAATAATTTGATGATTTTAATAATAACTCGAGAATTTAACTGCTATGAAAAATCAACCAATAAAATGAATTTATAACTCCGGAACATTACTTCAGAGAAACTTTTAAAATACAACTAACAATGTGATACTATTTTGATTGAATCACAAGAAAGTTGATTGAATCAACAGCAAGATAATACTATTTTGATTGAATCACAAGAAAGTTGATTGAATCAACAAAAAACTTACCTCAAACACATCAATGAATGTTACAACTTAAGTCAGACGATAATCAAAATAAATTTTCTTTACATTTAGAAAATATTTTTCACAGATAGAAATTTATTAAATTCTGCATAAATATTAGAAACATAAGAACTTAGAATTAGAAAGTACTTTCTAAGATTAAAAAACGTAATTATTATCACCACATTATTATGTGTATAATAAATAACTGTTGCTCTTATTAAAATTTTATTTATTGTTTTCACTGCATTTTTTCATTAAAAATCTTAAAACATAAAAAATTCTACAAAAACACACCTTAGATTTGGAACATAGTCCTTAACACAAACGAAAACATAAGTAAGATAGCTTCCGATATCTCCCAGAGTGTCTGCTAACGTATGAACCGCATCAGCAACCATGATGTAATCGAGGGAACTGAAATAATTTTTATAATAATAACAATCGAGGAAATTGAAATAATATTTATTCAAACTTCATTTACATTACGTTGTCCAAAATTTGTGAACTTATGGATCGGTGAAGAGCTAAACTAGATAATAATTTAGTTTACCTCCAGGAGTGAAGTTTTGATACTTTTCTTCAGTGTTAATAAACTCTGAGGGGATTGATTGATTGATTATATAAATAAAGGGCCAATGTAAACTCTGAGGGGAGACTAAATGCTTAGGAAACGAGTGTCGGACAACCAATTTATATATGGCACTTTCCCCTCATTTTATTAAGTCTTGCATAGGGAACTCGAAACCTAAAAGCTCTCATACCACAGCCATGATAAGTAAAGCTGAAAGGCACTATATAAATTTGAAGAATTATTATTATTATTATTATTATTATTACTACAGCCAGAGGTTCTTCAGTACTGCTATGTTAAGTTAGGTGATGCTAAATTAAGTTAGGTAATGCAGCTGAAGGTTATTTGTTAGTGCCAAATTAGGTTAGGTTAGGTATTGCAGCCAGAGATTATTCTGTACTGCATAAAACAAATAAATAAATGGGCATAAAACAAATAAATAAACGTACATAAAAATAAATAAACGTACATAAAACAAATAAATAAACGTACATAAATAAAAATAAATAAACGTACATAAAAAATAAATAAACATACATAAAACAAATAAATAAACGTACATAAAACAAATAAATAAACGAACATAAAACAAATAAATAAACGTACATAAAACAAATAAATGTACATAAAATAAATAAACGAACATAAATAAAAAATAAATAAACGTACATAAAATTATCTTTCGTACAAGTCTTGGATATTGTGTACAGATCATTATGAGTTGTTGGAGTTGTCAAGTAATCTTCCTTCGACCAATCATAATTATCTGTGGTTATGTGACGCACTTTTGTTTCCTCCGATGAATCGTCGCCAACACCGATGTAAATTGAATTGACGTTAATTGTTCTCGACTTTTTTTTATCGAAATCTTTTTTCAAATTTGAGACTAAACTTGATAAATTGGAGTAGAAATAATCCGTGTTTTCTTCTGTAAACAAATAATTTGGAATTTTTAAATATTGAAAACAGTCAAAAATTCTAAACTAGCAAATATACAGTAGGGTACTACTCCAAAGTTTGAACAGCACAGTTATTTTAAAATAATACATTTAGTTGGTTGGACCTGCAGATGTTATAAAGAATTACAAATAGTTAGTTCTAGCCTGAAACAAACTATGTGGTATGATATTATTATCCTAACAGTGTTATGACAATTGAGAAAGTACTTACCAGTATTTATGAATAGCACGTGTTTGTCCATCTTTGAATTTTACCGATTGTGCCTGAAAAAACAAAAAACTATTAAACATCCCAGTCGAACTATGCTTAATTATAGTGTTTTTTAACAACCAACCATATATGGCATCAGTGTGTTTGACTGGCAGATATTTTTTGCAATGGCATTAAGTGTTACGATTGTCTTTAGGAGAGTTTGATGTCGACTCACGTCTCTAGCACTGTATGAACTTTGCATATTAGCGCCTATTAATTGCGAGTAAAGTAGTATTAATCCATATGTTGTTCTCAACATTAGCCGTTATTTATTTACATTCGTATGACAACAATCATTTTTTACCATTCATATGAAGTTCATATGACAATAACTATCCAAACACTGTAAGTTAAAACAAAAATAAAACAAAAATAAATGTATATCCTTCATATAAACAAACTTTAATGTGAAAATAAAACATTACTGCAAAGATCTCCAACATATTATCATGGGTAGTACATTGAACAGATATAAAAAAATCATATTAAAACATTGCTATTTATTTCGTTATTGCTTTAATGTATTTATTACTAAAGTTTGTATTTCTTAAACATTTGTTTTGAAATATAATTTCATTTAGTTTTTATTAAAGTAGTTTTTGAGGCTAAAAACCATTAAGATAAACTCCAGAAGTGTATGATCCTGACGAAGCGTATTTGCCAACATGAAATAAATGTTTAACCGAAAATCTATTCATCTGCTACACAATGGGAAACTCACTCCTCTTTGTTCCTCTACATCTAAACATGAACATCTAAATAAATAAATAGACTTGATCTCGAAATACAAATCCATAAAAGGTCTTATTTGGCCCTGGTAAAGAATAATCCCGCTGGGCTGGATTTAAACTGATTTTTATGTAAGTAAAATAAGTTTGCGGTTTAAATATTGTATATATTGAAATGAAAATATTTTTAGGTAAGATTTATTTTTTGGTATTTATTATTCATTAAACCATTTTTGTGCATAGAACAACAACACACAATTGTAGTCATTTAATACATTCAATTCTTCAAACCAAATAAGGTTTATTTTGAATAGTAACGTCATCGTATTCTAGTCCTTAAGAACACATTCGTAAAAAGGGTCGACTATTGGTCTTCTATATATCATTTTATTCATTTCAAACTTTCGCCCTTCACAACAAATTATTGATTTATTCTATTTAAAATACATTGGAAAAACAAAACCCAAAACATTTAATTGGATTTTGCAATTCTAACAATTGTTTTTTTTATTAAGATTTGTTTTTGTGTCGTTTGAATTTGTATTACTTTATAGTTGGAGATTTATAACAAAACAATCATTTATAAAACGATTTACCCTTTATATTTTTCCTAAAAAGATAAATATACCATTTTTCTAGTAAGTACCGACTTAATTGATATGAAGGCTATGTTGTTCGCGTGGTATTAAGAACGAACCCCGGACGGCTGAGGATAGTAGTTAAAAATTCCCTTCATATTAATGCCCGAAAAACCATAAACTAGTGTTCACCAGGGAATGAATTATCATTGCACTTAATTTTAACCTTATTCTATGGTTATTATTTAAAGCAATTTTAATATTGTTAAAGCAAATATTAAATAATAACAATATGTTAATAGGTTTTTATTTTTTCTTTCTGGATCTCTTATAATTATACTAAGAATACTGTAATACCTTATGTAGTGTCACTTTACAATACGTCGGTATACATCTCAGCTAGAAATATGTGAATATTGCAAAAAATTACCTACGTGAGAGCCAGATATTTCACACGCAGCACCTCCTATATATTTACAACGTGGTCAACGCACTGCACTGGGATATTATTTGGGGCTTTCATATAGCGGGTTTAATCAAACTTAACCGATCTCTGCCCCGCTTCACATATCAGCCTTAATATTACTACCCACATTAAGTAATATGCACCCTAAGGATATGCAGCGTCCGTACCCACACGGCCACCATCTCTCATATGTATGTAGTTGATTATTGAATGTACTCATGCACTTGTATATATTCTTATATCAAATATTTATATGATCACCATATGTGGTATTTTCATACTGCATCTTCCGGTTTGTACCTACATTTTTATGCTTCACTGTTACATTTAATTGTTTTTTCCAAGAAAGTAAATAACTGTTCAATATACAAACTCAATTATAAACATATAAACTATATATAAATAAATATATAAAATATATAAACTATATATAAATAAATATATAAAATATATAAACATGTTTACAACAAATTTAAACAATTTTTTTAGAAAATATATCCTTCAAAACAGTTTCAGTAATCTACGAAATGTCAAAATTCTAACAAAATCAAATGTAAATGTCAATATCAATAGCAAAATAAATTTTGATCAAAATTGAAAAATCAAAAAAAAAATTGAGTAATTTTCTTCAAAGGTATTTATGTTAAAATTCACTTATTTACCTTCTTTGATGAATATTTCCTTGCAGCAATGCGGTGTAAACCTTATTTGAAAAATATCGTTTTTTTCGTTTGTATTTTTTGATTAATCCTATTTTCACCATCGTGCTCACATTTATCAAATTATTTATCTAACTTGTGTTTATGTTATCATTGTTAATAATGTTATTATTGATTATAATATTATTACGTATATTATTATTATTATTTATGTTGTTATCATTAGTAATGTTGTTATTATTAATATTATCATTATTAATGCTATTATTTTTAGTTATTAATTATTATTATTATTAAATAAATAAGAAAATAATTTATTTATAATTAGTATGAATATCACAGACCTCAATCTAGGTGGAGTGCATGGAGAAAAGCATCAGGGGTTCTCTGTGACAGGAAAATAAATGCACAACTAAAATGAAAGGTGTATAAGACTTCTGTTCGATCCCGCTACGCTGTATGGTTACGAAACATTGGCAGTGAATAAAGCACAAGCAAAGAAGATGGACGTGACAGAGATAGAAGTGCGCTGTAAAAATGAAAGATAGAATAAGAATTGAATACATAAGAGGCACAGGAAAAGTTACAGAGATAACTAAAAAAAATATAAGAACGGAGATTGAAAGGATGAAGAATAAGTAGAGAGACAAAAAATGAGCAAGGAAGTGAAAGCTCGTAGGAGAGGGAGATCATAGCTTAGGTGGAAAGATAGGATACTGTTATTATTGTTTTTATATTGAATGAAATTAATTAATTTATTGATTATTATACTGTGGAAAAAGGACATTAGTCATTGCACACATCCCAAAAAACGTCTTAGATTTGCAGTAAGATAATTAAGTGAAGATCCCTTCTGATTGCACTGAATGTACTAATATCGGTAGTGTATACAACATATGATTAGGTGAATGATACATTCACGTAAATTAAAACGAAAACCTCATAAATATAGCTGACCAAAGTTACTCACTATCTGCATGTTTTTGTATACTCGCAAAATAACGATTAATACTCTAAGGACGTGATCTCGACCCAACGTTGTCTTGATTCAACCGTTTTTTTCTGATTCAATCACATTGACACAATATTTTACGATTTTGATTGAATCAAGAAAAATCCTGATTACAAGCACTGTCGATGATCGTACAACGATCCTATTTCATTTCAAAAAGTTCAACACAACAATTGTGAAACATTTTATTTTTTTGTTGCTACTAAATATTAATAAAAAATATCAACAAGCAATTGTAAAACATTTTTTTTTTTGTTGCTACTAAATATTAATAAAAAGTATCAAAAAACAATTGTAAAATATTTTATTTTTTTGTTGCCACTAAATATTAATAAAAAACAATCTGGTGTGTGACGCGGCTAAATTAATAGAAATATGTTCCATAATAAAAAAATTTTTTTATCCAACTCGAAACGTTTTATATATAAACTTTCATTTTTAATTAATGTAATTTTTAATTTTACCTAATCTTTAATTTTTAAACAAAACAATTATTTTTTTAGTTTTTGGGCAAATTATTTGTTTTTAATTGTTAAACAAGATAACTTCATATTTCAGTTTTAAGCAAAATAATTTAATTTTTAAACAAAATAGTGTAATTACCTCATCAAGTAAGAACTTTGCATGTGTCATCAAATTTCAAAATTGTGTAATGTTCGGTAGATATCGAAAATAGTTTATTTGTATTAAACAAGACATATTGAAATATAACCGTTAAAACATATCTCCGTCATAAAAAAAATAATTTTAGTTTATTAACTGAATATTTACAACATTTATAAGCAAGTTTAATCAATTTCACCTGGATTTATATTACTATGCACTGTAAATGAAGCTTTTACGTTGCATGGGGTGTTATGGTGAAAATAACTTAACCCTTTAACGCATATAGTGACTCAATACAACTATTTAATAAAGGTTATTTTCAATAATAATTTCAACGTGTCTTGGTCCTTACGATTTTAAGAGCTCAGCGTTTAAAGGGTTAACTTCAAAAGTATTTCCGTTGACTTTATGTTCAAGTTTAATTTAAAAACTCATTAACTTTCAGTGATAAATCAGGAAATATGCTTAATAGTAGGCTATGCTGGAAATTGCAAAATGATCCAAGATTACTTATTTTGTCTTTATTTGTTTATTTCATTATTTATTTATTTATTTATTTGTTTATTTATTTATTTATTTATTTATTTATTTATTTATTTATTTATTTATTTATT
>JARUHE010184925.1:0-13737 GCA_031471125.1 Archaeomysis grebnitzkii | reverse complement strand
CACTTTGATCAAATGCACTTTGATCAAATGCACGTTGATCAAATGCACTTTGATCAAATGCACTTTGATCAAATGCACGTTGATCAAATGCACGTTGATCAAATGCACGTTGATCAAATGCACGTTGATCAAATGCACGTTGATCAAATGCACTCTGATCAAATGCACTCTGATCAAATGCACTCTGATCAAATGCACTCTGATCAAATGCACTTTGATCAAATGCACTTTGAACAAATGCACTTTATTTCAATTGTACTTTGTTTTGAAAGTATCTTTTCATTATTAAAAAATGGAAATAACTGAATTAATAATAGGTGGAACAAGATTGCTTTTATATAACTCGATGAAAAACTATCCAAAAATGTAATTTTAAGTTAAGGATATTTTGTCAATCGACTAATTTATGTTGAAAATCGGCACCTTGCTTTGTTTCAAATGCACTTTGCTTCAAATGTAATTTTTTCAAATGTAGTTTTTTCAAATGTAGTTTTTTAAATGTATTTTTTTCAACTTACTTTTTTCAATTGCATTTTTTAAATGTAATTTTTCCAAAGGTATTTTTTCAAATGTCTTTTTTCAAATGTACTTTTTTCCAAATGTCTTTTTTCAAATGTACTTTTTTCAATTGTTTTCTTATCAAATGTACTTTTTTCAATTGTTTTTTTATCAAATGTATTTTTTCAAATGTACTTTTTTCAAATGTACTTTTTTCAAATGTATTTTTTCCAAATGTATCTTTTTCAAATGTACTTTTTTTTTCAAATGTATCTTTTTCAAATGTACTTTTTTATCAAATGTATTTTTTCAAATGTACTTTTTTCAAATGTATTTTTTCCAAATGTATTTTTTCCAAATGTATCTTTTTCAAATGTACTTTTTTTCAAATGTATCTTTTTCAAATGTACTTTTTTTCAAATGTACTTTTTTTTCAAATGTACTTTTTTCAGATGTACTTTTTTTCAGATGTACTTTTTTCAAATGTACTTTTTTCGAATGTACTTTTTTTTCAAATCTACTTTTTTTTCAAATCTACTTTTTTTCAAATTTTTTTTTTTCAAATCTACTTTTTTAAGTGTCTTTTTCTTTCAAATGTAATTTTTTTCAAATCTACTTTTTTAAGTGTCTTTTTCAAATGTAATTTTTTTCAAATCTTTTTTAAGTGTCTTTTTTTCAAAGAGAAAGACAAGAGTGCCAAAGAACAATAATTTTTATTTGTTTTGTCCTCTTGAATCAGAAAATTGTCAAACAAATGCATTTGTGCAATAAAAACCGCCAAAAATCACAACAATGAAGTGTGTTTAAAATAATAACGGAAATGTATTTTTAAAATTTGTATTTTAAAATCAATTAAAATGTATTTTAAATCTTAACTGCAATGTATATTAATAAATAATTGGAATGTATTTTAACAAATAATTGAAATGTATCTTAATTCTTAACTGAAATGAATTTTAAAACATAATTTAAATATATTTTAATAAAATAATTTAAATGTGTTTTAATAAAATAATTTACACATATCAAAATAATTGAAATGTATTTTTAAAAAAATTATTTAAATAGATTTTTTTTAAATTTAAATATATTTAAAAAAATAATTTAAATATGTTTTTAATTTTTAACTGAAATGCATTTTAAAAAATAATTGATGTTTTTTAAAATAATTTAAATGTATTTTACAAAATAATATAACTGTATTTTAAAATAATTTAGATGTATTTTACAAAATAATATAACTGTATTTTAAAAAATAAATTAAATGTGTTCTGAAAAATAATTGAAATACAATCTTAAAATATGGTGTTTTTTAACAAAAATAATTGAAATGTGGGTGAAAATTCAGTTTAGCAACCACTTTTATTTTGAAACTTACTTTATAAATGACTTTATAAATAGTTTTAAATTGAAATATGAGGTGAATTTAGTATTACCGTGAATGTAGTTTAAAAAATAAATTAAATGTGGTTTTAAAAAATAATTTAAATGCATTTTAAAAATTAATTTAAATGTGGGTTTAAAAATAATTAAAATATGGTTTTAAAAAATAATTTAAATGCATTTAAAATAATTTAAAAGCATTTAAAAAAAATTTATCTGAATTTTAAAAAATAATTTAAATGCATTTTTAAAAAAATGTATTGGTTAACCTCGTGGCAAAACCTAGTTATGTGTTGTATGGTTAAATTGTTTTTTAATTCTTAATAAAATTGATCAATTTTCACCATTGAACCCTTTGAGGCTGAGCAGGTGTGGTGTAAAGGTGAAAATACGACAAAGTTAGTGATGAAAACAATCTTTATTGCTGTCAGGAGTAAAAAATTTATAGTTTTATAACTAATATCATTTTGGTGTTTTTTGTGACAAACACCCACTATAAAACATAGCCTTATTTTAATTGAAAGTTTTGATTGTGGAGATAAAAATATTTTTTTCATGTTTTGTTTTTATTTATGAATCAATGGATTGGAAATGAAGTATACATTACTAGTCTATTAGGTAATTTTTTTATTAAACAATAATAACATTTTTGATAATTGTTAGTAAGTTACTGAATGAATGTTTGTGGACCATTTGAACCGTTTGGTTCATGGATTATTAATTATGAACATTAATTGTTTTGCATATAAGTCTAAACAATATTGTCCAAAGTAAAAGTGTTAGTCAAGTTTTGGTTTCATCCACTTTTTATTTACAGATTTATATATATATAATAATGTTCTTATCAGAGACATAATACGCTGCTTGATGAGTTACTCTTGATTGTTAGATTTTTGTTAGTGTTAGAAGTTTGCCAACTTGTATTTTTTTCAAAAGTAGGTTAAATACTTGTTTGTTTAAAGCAATTATCATGCAATGATCATTTAACATATGGATTAACAACAGCACAAGTGAGACAACCCACATTAAAACAGCATAGAGCTTGCCTCGCCTGTGCGATTGTTGATCCATATATGACAGATAGGAATAATATTTCTTAAATAACTTTTCTCCAAAACTCAAGTTATGGTGTTTTTCAAAAGTGGACCAAATATGTTTTAAAGCAATTTTATAATATGAGTGTATATGAAATATATATGCATTCAATTTTATTAATAAAAAATTTACTTTGTTTCTTCATTAACTTGTAATTATATATCTAAAGGGTATACTCTTTTATGTCTGCCCTCAAAAAATATCCTCAAGTAGTATAAATATTAAGGCTATATGTCCATAGTCTATATTAAAAGCCTGCAATATCCGCCTAAGCCGAAGCTTCGGCTACGGTAAAGTAGCTTCGGCAAAATTCGTGTTTCCGTACGCCTCTAATGTTTACCATATATGTTATCGTTGCGTACCGTAAAACTAATGTACACATTAAGAAACGTTTGTTCATTTTATATGCTGATTAAAATATTGCAGTTCGTAATGTAAGAAAGGTGACACCAAAAAAGTGTTTAAATATTGGATAACCTTGTATGAATGACACAATCAATGTTTGTTTATATTTTTATATTAAAAAGTCTAAATTTAAATGACATAGATTTTCGTTAATTTGATCCGAAATTTGTTTGGGTACGTCATCTGATCTATTTAATTCGAGTTTATTTGCCATCACTAAATGATTAGCCGAAGCAAAATGTATTTTCCATCAAGTGTCATGACAATGTCTTTTGAGGTTGTATTGTAACTAACATTTCTGTTTCAATACCATATGGCTTTGATTTGATATAAAGCTTAAATAAATAGTAGTGAAGGTTTAATCTATCTAATTTGTATAAAAACTTCACCAAATTGGTTCCATCATTCTGATTATAAATCTTGGTTGCGTTACTTCATCCATGTAACTGGTTAGTTAATTTCATTGTTATATATATATGGGCCAAAATATATTAAAGTTAGTATGGTATGTGATGAAATATTATTCTCATACAGTAGTGTTCTCACTTGATACCTTCCAAAACCAGATGTCTGTCTTGCATTCAAAATTGATCATCTTCAGGGAAATAAGATCGCCATGTATTTGTGTATCACTGTACGTACGTACTTGGATATAAATCCGAATCAATGCTAGAAATATCGACACGACATCAGTAATTATAGTCTACACTTGTATACGTTTCTTAAATGTTAATCGGCCAATAGATTTTTTATTCCAATATCTTGTAAAGGTCAGGGCAATAATATGAAATATAGAGTAAGGGTTATATTCAATCCTACTTATACGTGTGTTAGACTTTACAGTAATACTTCGTCATGCATTAAGATGTTAATTCATTTCAAATTTATGGGATGCAAAAAAATTGCAGATCTGTCTCATCATACGTCAGTGTTTGAGCATAAATGTGGCTGTTACTTTATAGGATAGAATACTGAACCGTCTTTATGTAATACTTCTACTGTTTTTCTCCATTTTGTCTACCAATGAATTTGATGCGATGCAATTTTACAATACTTAATTTGTGTATTGTTCCATGAATATCAAATTTATAGCTAGATAAATATGAACATTTTATGTTGTTTATTTGCACATTTATGAATAAAAACAAAGCCGAAAATCCCGTCACGAAAGTATTGATCAGAGGCAATACATTTTGTTTCCTAAGGTCAAGAATGATCCTCTGTTTGCATGGCAGAGGACCCTAACGAGCTGCTGTGACAGGGCATGCATGGGAACGAGTGCATGACTCGTAACACTTTGGCAACAAGGCAGCACACAGTCAAATCTTTCCACACTGGCAGCAACAAAGCTTTTTGTTGTCGACCAACTTTCTTTCTCGTCTTTGCTAAATTCACTTTTTATTTAGCCCTTTCGCGAAATTTTATTTTTGACAAATTGTTCGTAAATATGAAAAAGTTGTTTCGCTGAAGCGACCGCAGGTACGGTGGCTCTGTCAGCCGTTGCCAGATCCATCTGGCGGATTCTCGCCAGGCCATGCGAGTGTCGATCAGTGCTCAGTCGGCTCTAAGCGCTGGTCATGTGTGGAGGTGTACGGTCCGTGCCGGCCATGATGATGGTGACATTCTCGTAGACGAGACAGTGTTCCAGTGCGGCTTATCCGTACTTTTTGTAGTTTTAGAAAATCTATCCAGTTTCTCTATATAATATATTGTTGCCGTTTGAAAGGCGTTTGTTTCATTAAAATAACAAAGAAAATACATGCAAGTGATAATATATAGAAAGAAAATCCAACGAAATCGTGAATTGTTTTGGTGTAAATCTAAAAACCGGTCCGGCGCCGCAATCTCGATGCCCCCGCCCTGCCTCCTGTTCGCAAGGGACCGCACGGCAGGATGCCCCGCCACAACGCCATGCTCGACACGCGATTCATTTACGAGGCGATGAAAGCGCGTCCCCGCGCTGCCTCACTCCTCGCCTCATCCGGTTTCACCGCGAGCCCAAAATCGGACGCCGGACTCAAGCCAGACCAGGAACGTTGCGTCCTGAACGTGTCCCTCGACAACTACATGCTCAACGCATCCTCGTCTCCCGGCCAGGCGCCATACCCGCCTAGATCTGCCGCTACGGCGGACCAGGTGCTGTTCAACCTGGCTACGCCACCCACCACCGAATGTCGTGGTGGAGTTGGTGGCACGACCACCAACGGCGGCGCCATCACATGTCTGTGCCGGCCACAGTCGCCGGATGCGTCGGTTAATGGTTCTTCTGGGTACATTCATTCCGCCGCCGAAAACCAAAGCGGTTTAGGTGGCGGCCACAACTTTTCTCACCAAGTCTCTTCCCTCCTCCCCCGCCTAGTGTGCCAGTCGTGCTTCCACAACATCTGTGCCCCGTTCTCCAACGCCCACAGCTGCGCCCGACAACACGACACCCTGCCGCCGCCCACCCTCACCAAGGACGTCGTGAGTACCCTCATTTACCTTTTTTATTGTCGTTCAATCCCCGGCTTACGTTACTTTTTAAGTATGTCAGTTTGTTTGAACCTCAGAAATGTCCGGTAAAAGTTTTGTCATTTATCAAGATAATGTAACCTCTCGAAATGTCCCACAGCAATGCTTTGGTCTTGCCAAAAAGTATTCTTAACTTTGGTCTTGAATAAACCATTTTCGAAAGTTTTTTTTCGTTCATTTCAACATTCAGTTAGTAACTAAAATTTATAACGCAAGATTGTATTTTTTACTTTTCTAATTAAATTCCAAATAATTTTCCTTACATTAAAGTTTAAATATCAAAATATTTATTGGGTAATTTTTGTTGTTTTTCAATGATTTCAGCAATAGCTTAAATCATTCTTTTATGATTATTGAATGTTTCCTTAATTGTAGATTGTGTTACATATTTATTAGCCATAAAATGAGTTAAAAGTTAATTAAAATATGAATGAAATATGCAAAGACATTTGATTTGCACGAATAGAGTAAAATTCGCTAAGCAAGACTGTTCTTAATGTTCCGCCTACTCTTGCGAGCTAAAAAGCACCTGGTTACAAGGCACAACTGAACAGCTGATTTTCTACTCGATCTGCAGTCTTTATTTATCGAGTTATCGTTCCCTTTTCTTGCCAAACGAAAGCTGGAGCTTTGGTGAAGAAGGTGGAATGAGTAAAAATTGAGAACAATGTCAAACGAAGGAGGAATGGAGGAAATAGAAGGAGAGAGCGAAGTGGTGCTCTCGTAAGCGAGGCGAGATACGCCCTTGTTGCACGAAGCTGCCGAGCTGCGCCTGCCAACAGCATGCCAGAGGAAAGAGTCTTTGG
Organism: Archaeomysis grebnitzkii; assembly: GCA_031471125.1. NCBI lineage: Eukaryota > Metazoa > Arthropoda > Malacostraca > Mysida > Mysidae > Archaeomysis > Archaeomysis grebnitzkii. The sequence continues at coordinate 7,039 of JARUHE010184925.1, read as the reverse complement.
CGGAGAGCTGTTGCTAACGACTCCTCGATTTACGTCGACTGATAAGATAACGCCGCTATCTGTGGCTGGGAATTAAAACATTGGTTGTGGACTGATAAGAAATAAATAAATAAATAAATAAACATAGCCTCGAACAAAGAAACTTTCTGTTGCTTGTTTTCCACAGTCGTTGGGTTTGGCGATCGTGCTTTTTGTACTTAAGTCGATGAGGACTTAGTCACTCGAAAAGTCCTTTTCGGTGATGCAAAAGAAACCGAATTTGAAAACATTAAAATAAATAAATGAGTCGAATTGAAATAATAACGACATTTGGAAGTCTTGTGTTGCTACGCTAGTCGTTGATTCTTCAATGTACAGCATTGAGTGTGTTTTATATCATTACTTCTTTCATTCACAATGCATTAAACAATACTAGTATATGTTAACATTCAGATGGGTTTTTAGTTACTCATAAAAAATAAATCGGTATTAAATAGACAATTACTTAATTCGTATTCACATACAGTATTGAATAAAACAATGCACATATTGTACCGGGATATTGAACGTTTCTATACCGTACATGAATATATATTTGTTCGTTTATCTTTTCCATAAATATTATTTATTCACAAAATATGCGAAATACTTCAAGTTAAACTGAACTATTTTTGTATTTATTTAACCCAGTTATTCTTTGGGAAACTTGAAGGGAAGTTTGCCATACAAATGTGACGTCACATCAACTCGAATCTGTGTTCATTTTCACCAAAATTCTGCCGATGACCCACAGACCTTGTCGAAGGACTTGAATAATCTTCAAACTTCAGTTCCATTATGTTCTAGAATAATAATTTGGCGTTGTTGTTGTCTGTATTGGTATTTAGTAATGAAAGTTAACTTTTATAGAACGGTAAAACTATCCACTGAATACTCTTCAGCGATTCACCCCCGTGTATGCATTATTACTACCCACACCAAGTGATGTGTATACCACAGTTATGCAGTCGATGTATGGCGCTACGCTATACTCGGAGTAAGCTTATCATATTGGATTTGAAGGAAATACAGCCACGTTCAACTTTTCAATTAATTTGTATTAATTTTTGAACGATCTTCTCATCCACTCAATAAGGATGTGTTCTTCCCCTCGTGAACTGTTGGTGTTTGTGTTTGAAAATATTTTGTGTTTGTGTTTGAAAATGTTTTGTTTATATTTGAAAATGATTTGTGTTTGTGTTTGAAAATGATGAAAAATGTTTTGTTTATATTTGAAAATGATTAAAAAATGTTTTGTGTTTATGTTTGAAAACGATTAAAAAATGCTTTGTGTTTATGTTTTAAAATGATTAAAAAATATTTTGTTTAAATTTGAAAATATTTTGGTGTTTATTTTTGAAAATGATTGAAAAATATGATACAGCAGTACAGTAAAGCTAAATATAGGTACGAGGTACCCTATTCGTATCTACTCGAAAATCCCATATGCGGAGTAGTGACACAGCCACCCTTTCAGGACTCGACATATACTGAAGCTACATGGAATACTGGAGCTCTCACATTACAGGAACATGTCTAGAGAAGTATGACGTCAGCTACGCAGTCCTTATGGTACCCATGTTTAGCGTCTAGGGTTAATAAAAAATCTTCCTAGTTAAGTATATTATGGTACCCATGTTTAGCGTCTAGGGTTAATAAAAAATCTTCCTAGTTAAGTATATTATGATGAGCCATCATTGATGACATATCAATGTAAAAAAAAATAATTAACCGATTGCCAAAAATTATATTTTATTACAAAAGTTTTCGTCACAGATGCAGACGAAGAAAAAGTAAAATGTATGTAGAGCTTAACTACGCAATGCTCGATAAAAACTCTGTGTTTAGTAAAAGTAATTCTTCATTCCTTTAAAATGAAAAATAATTGTAATGCAAATTTTCATTTTGGTTAGCCATGTAAGTGTTTTGAAAATTTATTTTGCAAAGTTGATTAGAATATGTGGCTTTTCATTTAATTCTAAGTAAACAATCCTGTGAAATAAAAATACAAAGCTGATTTCAAAATTTTAAAAAGTGAAAAAAAATATTTTGTGATATATTTTCTTAGTAAAGGTGTCTCAGAACTAAGTTTTTAATTTTATTCCAAGTAATTATTATTTTGAAATAAAAAAACTATGAGCCTAATTTTCGTTTTGTGAAAACCTAAAAAGTTATATATATTTAAATAAATATTAAGTTTTGTAAAAACTCTTTTAATAAATATTGTTTAGAATGAGTAGTTGTTCATTTCATTCTAATTAAACACTTTTTTAAAACCAAAAATGAAAAGTTATAAACTATATGCGATTTCGGACCAATCTAAAACTATGAATTTATGTAAAATAATTTGTAGGTAAATATTGTTTCGAATGAATAGTTCTTTCATTAAAGTAAACATTGTTTTAAAATTGAAAATAAAAAAGATATGAACAAAATTTTGAATTTGGTTCACCCTTCTTACTACAACAGCTATAAAAGCTTGTATAGAAAAATGATTTAGTCAAAGTTGTTGAGAACGTATAGTTCTTTGTTTTATTCAAAGTAAAAATGTTTGTGTAACAGAAAAATTTACTTTTCCAAATTTGGCAAAAAAAAACACCTAAAACAATAATATTATTTCTAAAACTATAAGTTTTAGAAAACTAACCCTTAACACTTTAACCGTTTTTTGTAACACCAGTGATACATAAGTCGAATGACTTAATTTGTATCACTGGTGTTACAAAAGATGGAGTAAGCAATTAGACTTATGGATCACCGATTTTACAAGAAACGGTTAAAGTGTTAATAGAGAATAATTAGAACAAAAAACTTCCATAATATTCTTAGGAAACAGCTCTAATCACAATGACAGAAAAGCTTCCGCTCACCTTGCTCCCAAGTAGATAAAAACCTATGATGAAAATTGAGAAAACAATTGTTAAAAAAATGTTATGTCCAATCTGAGATTGGAAAATTTAGTTCAATAAATATTAATTTACTGGAAAAAATCATCGTGTAATGTTATTTAGAATTGTATAAAAAACAACTAAGTTCATCAAAAAAAATCTATAAAACAAATTTTTTTGTCAAACTCATGTTGTCCTGTCTGCTAGAGATTTGAAAACCTATTATTTTAATAAATTTTGATTTTAAATGAAAAAACCCATGGAAAAATATTGTTTAAATTATATACAAAATTTATGTTCAATATGAAATTTTATAGAATGAGTTTAAAACAAATATTTGTGTCCAAAATGTCCTGTCTAATCACAGATTTGAAGCTTATTACATTAATAAATATTGATTTTACCAAAAAAATCCCCTACGACAACAACAACAAAAATTGTAAATCAAAAAATGTCTAGTCAAAGAAAAAATTACTAATGTCCTTAAATAATAATTTTACAAAAAAAGTTGTAAAACAAAATTCCAAAAATTAGATTCATTTTAAACGTGAGCGAAATTTGTGTAATTGTTGGACATACCAACCTTCAGTAGTAATAGACTTTGTCACAGCTTAACAACACTTGAGCATAATATATCACTGTATCTTCCTCCAGGCCTCTTCCATACAAAATACTATTTTGTTTCAATATGGACTTTATTTTATTTACTTCATCTCAACCAACAAAAGTTGCAATTTTATTATATTCCTTTGTTTCTTTGTATTATGATTTTGAACACTACAGTCTTAATATAACACATACAATTATTGTTGGAAAAGCTAATATATATAAGTTCAAGTTACAAATAAAATTTAAGCATCAGAAAAAACTCTAGATATAATTAAAAACACAGCAGCAGTATTTAAAGCTGAGTTTAAAATAGTCTGTCGAAGCCAAAGCTTCGGCAAAAATTGCCAAAGCTAAAGTGCTGAAGCTTCGGTACACCCTTAGTGAAAACATTAAAAAAGTTTTGTGTGCATTTTTGTATTTTTTTAATTTAAAAAAATACTTTATTTACATTTTCTATTTATGTAGAAAGACCAAGACGAAGCTTTTGATGCTCTCGGCTAGCTACATAGGGCAGCGGTTGGGGTCGACGTGTGCAGGTATGCACAAAAACGTGCATATGTGTCTATTTTTTGCGCAAAAACTTGCATATCATCCTCATCATCATTAAAGTGATCATGATCATCATCACCATCATAATATTTATTCATCATCATCATCATCATCACCATCACTATCATCACCATCATCATCATCATCATTAAACTTATCATGACCATCATCACCATCATAATATTTGTTCGTAGTCGTCGTCGTCGTCATTGCCATCATCAATAATTATTAAAAGCTCTATAATATCAAACCAACAACATGTTCTTCCGCCCAAAACACCAACATTGTCAAAACATCTTAATGATTCTTTTTGAAAATGAAAATTCTACGAAAATGTCACATAAATAGATTGCATTTAATAATAATAATAATAATAATAATAATAAAAATAATAATAATAATAATAATAATAATAATAATAAAAATAATAATACTAATAATAATAATAACAATAATAAAAATAATGACAACAATAATAACAATAATAAAAATAATAAAAAGAAGAAGATAACAGTAAGAACTAAATAGTACAAATAATGAAAATAATAATGCAAATAACAATATAGTTTATTAGAAATATATTTTTATTTTACTTAAATAAATGTTTAATAATAATAATAACAATAATAATAATAATAATAATAATAATAACAATAATAAATATAAAGATAACAATAACAATAATAATAGTACAAATAACAATAATAATAATGGAAATAACAATACAGTTTGTTAGAAATATATGTTTTGTTTTACTGAAATAAATGTTAATAATAATATTAATAATAACAATAATAATAATAATACTAATAACAAAATTAAAAATAAATTTAACAATAACAATAAAAATAGTACAACTAACAATAATAATAATGCAAATAACAAAACAGTTTATTAGAAAGATTAAAAAAATAACAAAATATATTTCTTTCCAAATCTTACTTCATCAAAAAGTTCAAACATCAAAAGCTAAAAAAATTATTTGTAAAATTAAGTTTTTCTGACAAGAAAACAAAAGCAAAACGAATCTTTGTGGTCGTTAGAAATAAATCATTATAAACTATTCATTTATTTATTTATTTATATTATAAATTAATTATTTATCTATTTATGTTGGAAATTATTAGAATTTCTTTATTTATTTATTTATTTACATTGAAAATTATTTATTTATCTATTTATATTGGAAAGTTATTTATTTGAAAAAACAACATCTCTTAGATTAAAAAGTCATTTTGCATTCAGCAAATATTCCTTTTGCTACTTTCTTATCGTTCTACTTTTTTGAATTTTTTTATTTTTGTCTTTCTTCTTATTGTTCTACTTTCTTTTTTTCTTTCTACTCCCGTTTTATCTTTCTACTTTTTTCTTATCTTTTTATTTTCTTCTTGTCTACATTCTTCTTGTTTTTCTACTTTATTTTTGTCTTTCTACTTTGGTTGTAAATTTATACTTTCGTCTTATCTTTAAATTTTCTCATTACTTTTCCAGTTGTTTCTTATTTTTCTAATTCCTTATTTTCTTTTCACTTCTTCTGTATTCCTTTCTTGAATATTTTCATTTTTTACCTTCAATATATTTTTATATCGTCATATTTTCTTTTTATATTCATAATTTATTATATTCCATTAGGAAATTCGTGCTTAACCACCGCCTTAAAATTAATGACGATAAAACCGAAGTCCTGATCATTGGAAATAAATCTAATCTATCAAAAATAAATAGTAAAACCATCTCAGTCGGAGGCGTCAGTGTTTAAACTTCAAACAGCGTTTTGAATTTAGTGTTACATTTGACGAACACATGTCACGAAACAAACATGTAAATAAAATATGCCAAAAACTAACTATCAAAGAATTAGAATTTCTCAAATAAGAAAATATTTATCCACCTCTGCAACAGAATCTTTAATTCGCGCCTTTGTAGCCTCCCATCTCGATTGCTGCAACTCTATTCTGTGCAACTTACCTGAATATCAACTATCGAAGCTTCCAAGGGTTCAAAACAGAGCAGATAGACTATTTGAACATATCACTCCTATTCTTACGATGCTCCACCGGTCACCTATTGTAAAACGAATCATCTTCAAAATTGCGTTATTAGTATACAAACAAATGAATACATTATCACTTGGCAGATCTCATTCACCTTTTATACAAAACAGAAACTTTAGATCCTCCAGGATGAACTTGTTCCAAGAATAAATAAATCTTTCGGAGGGAGAAGGTCCTCATGTCTACAATTCAGCCTTCCAGACGTCATTAAACAGTCACCTACGATTAGCATTTTCAAAACCTAGACTCAAAACCTATCTAATGCGAGCTAATGATTAGATAGTTTTTGTTTCAAATTTGTTTTTAATCTTTAAAAAAAATTGTGTTATTTTTTTAAAATTTTACTGTATGTGTGTCATATTTTATTGTTCACAGTGTGAAGTGCCCTAGAGAATGTATTAATGTTTGAACGCTATATAAAAAAAAATTATTATTGTTATTATTAAGTTCATACTTTCTTCTTAACTTTATAATTACTAATTTGTTCCTCCCTTTATACTTTGTTATTGTGTTTTTACTTTATTTTCATATTTCTACTTAATTATTACATTTTCACTTTCTCGTATCGTTCTTTCTTGAAATCTTTCCAATTTATTTTACTGTTCTACTTTATTTACATATTTTAACCTTATTAATTTACTTTTTGTTGGTTTAAATTTACAGTATATTTTTTTGTCTTTGTTTACCTTTTTTCTTAGTTTCTACGTTTTTTCATACGTTTATCGTACACGGACGTAGTCCGTGTACATAACATTGGTCTATGAGTTTTTTATCTTGAATGACCCTTTTAAAATCTATATATTTTTTATATCTCAACCAAATGAATAGAAACCTACATAATCATGGAGATAACATTTTTGCGCATCTTTTGAGCTATAAAATTCGAAATTTGGTCAATAACTTTTGTTCCAATTGACAAAG
>JARUHE010184815.1:0-13738 GCA_031471125.1 Archaeomysis grebnitzkii | reverse complement strand
TTATATATATATATACAGCTATTAATAAAAAGTTTATTTGCCCCAATATACATTTTGTGGTGAAATAATGGTTTAAAAATACATTTCATGAATTTTTACGTTTTTGTTTTTATTGTTGGCCCACATCTAGGGCTGAATAATCTCACCATGTAAGATGCTTCAAAATACACTTGGCAACAACTCTTTTGAAATGTATCTTTTATAATACATTTTAATCCTCATTTATCTTCATGATTCTCCATAGCAAACTTGTTGGCTTCTTAAGCCTAAGTCAAATCATTTATAAATCACGAAAATAATTTTTAGAATTATTATTATTCTGTGTGACAAGAAACTGACGATGTTACTTTGATGCTTAAAATAACAGCAAGTCAGACGATTAATGTTAATTCAATGTTTGAATTAAATATTACTAAATGAATTAGATATTTGAAAAAACAATAAAAATATATCATTGGTAAATTAAATTCAAACTCCTTTTTTTTAACTTTAAATGACCAATCCAAAATAAGCAAACCATCGCTCGATTTATCTTCTCATCACGTAATCCTTCCTCTCTCAATTTATTTCTGTCATTCCACATCTTTCCATTTCTCTTGTTGCTCATTTCTTCTCTCTCCTCGGGTTGTCTTCACTCCCGCTACCTCTCTCCACATTTCTTACCCTGTTTCTCCTCTCCATGTGTCCTCTCCCGCTACCTCTACCCTCGTTAATAACATTCAAATAATCCGAATCAAAAAGTTTTTGCTCGATCCTTCATTGGTGATTGGCGAAGCGAATTCGTCATGGCAATCACAGAGGTATGCTTCACTACGTCCGTCGCTTCTTTCAGCCGCTGAATGGCTTTCATGCGCTGCTCCGGGCATACCAAGCCAAGCATAAAGAGTCTCTCTTGAATCTTGATGTAATGGATTTTATTTCCGATCTATTTATGTTCTATTGGATCAAAAGATGGCAACGACTTCCTATTAGTTTGCAGCGTTCAATCTAATTTATTTCACGAGAAGATGGCCGATTGGGTAACATCGTCGTCTGTCGTTTAACGCTGCGTAAGCAAATCTTGTTCACATCGATCTATTATTGGGATGTTGAACCTTGAAGACTTACCCCGGCTTGGAGGAGGCTGCATAACATGTATTTATAAGTACGCCAATGTAAAACTTCTCTCCAACACAACATTTATATGCAGCTTATGTTTTTGAAAATAGATCTCCTGTATTGTATATAAAGAATGTTAATTTTTACCCATTATTGTGTCTGTTCATCCCCTCTTCTTTGACCAAATGAGATCAAATTATGAAGATGTAAAATAAAATGAAGACAGGACAGAACTGATTGAAGTTTTAATTAGATAAACTCGTTTTAATAATTGAATAATTTATATTGCATCTGTATTACTTTGATTCATTTCACCGGTATTTGGTCAGTAAAGTATTTCTTATATATTATTCACGATTCATTTGATCATTTATACATTCACATCAATACACTCATATCTAGCGAAGGAAAAACACAAACAAGAAAACCTTGATGCCGATTGAACAAACCGTAGCGTAGTAACTGTGGTTACTAAGTAACGTATTTTGTATGGACAGATAGATGAAGAGTAAATTCAATGAAATGTATAAAATATGAGTTGTAGAATAAATCTATAATTGTAAAAACAAAGAAACAAACAAACTGCCACTGTCACCAGTTAAGAATGTTCTTAATATGTTCAAGCCAAGGCAAGAGTTGGGAGTGTGACGTGTGCGTGTGTGTGGTTTGTGAACATTACGCGCGATTCTTTTGAAACGTTTAAATTAGTTTAATATACAATTGTTCAAGTTAATTTAAATATACTATAATTCTTTCTGTTAATTGTATTAATAATTTGAATTATAGGTCAACAATTCATTACAAAAACAAAATTTCGTAAAATAAAGTTATACTCTTGTAGTTATTTCTTATTGAGTGTTAGACTTTAAAAGTTGGCTCATCTTAAATTTGTTTTCTTCAGTTCTAAATATCTTGGGGTTAGATTTTCCGACCTTGGCTTCAGTGAATCCTTGTGTGTTGACCAATATACACGTCATTCGATGCCCTGTTATTATTTTTAAACACAAAAAAAGAATGCAATGCATTTTTGTTGAATCGCTATTATAGGAAATTACTCTGGTTTGAATAACGTGCAATTTAATCTCATGGCGTCTGAGATAACATCTCTAATGACGTTAATAAATTGCAATTGATTGGCCAAGATAAGAGGCGATGCTGTGTAATAATTTGGTTTCTTCAAGGGCTGATTGCCCGTATTGTATCGTACAATACTCTAAGCGTTTTCTTCTAGACTTTAAAGTACGACACTTAACTCTAATGACAACACAAAGTCTTTAAACTGTGCAATTATACATCGCATGGGTAAAATGCAATGACATGGCAATTCTATTGTGTGGTAACAATAATTCATTGCAGGAAAATACAAATTTTATCTTAATTTGCTTTATTCAACACTATTGCCGCCATGATGTCATTCCAAGATGACGTCATCGAATATATTCCCGCCCAAAATCTTGATTCAAATATTTTATTATCTGTTTGTTCAAAAAAAGTTCTATGTTAATATTACTGGTTTCGCTTTGCAAATGCAAGACTCATTGATTATAACATTAAAAAATACTTAAGTTAATATTTTCATATAATAAATTATGTTTTTATCATTTCTAGATGCCAACTCAAAATCTTTTATGTTTTGAACAATAAAACTAATTAGGTTAAATAGTTTATTTATTTTGAAATATGATGTAGGCTAAGTTGGGTTAGGCTACTTAAATGTTGAATTTAAAAGTATACAAATTGGTTTTAATTATGTTTCCGTTTTCTTATTTCACAAATAAGTGAAATAATTTCTCGAGTTTTCATTTAGAAAACTATTAGACTATCTTACATTTTCATTTTATTTACTCCAACATATAGTGTTTTTAATTCTAATTTAACAATATTTTGAAACTTGTGCCTTGTATCAAAACTAGTAATCTATAAACCAAACGGTGCAGATGTCTCGCGACCATTCATTCAGCAACTTAAAAAATATTAAAAATGCTTACACTTATGAGAAAACATCATTTAATAAAAATTTCACCTTAGGGACATCTACACTTCATTTCATTCATTCCATTGATTCATACATACAAAATAAGAATACAATTATCAAAAATATTTTCTATCCACAATCAGAAAGGCCAATAAAAATGTTGTTACAAAGTGGGAAAACATCTAACCAAAAATAACCTTAGAGACTATTTATGTATACCTTATTTATAATCCATTGATGCATAAGTCAAACAAAAGTATGAAAATATTTCAAGTTAATTTAATGAAAACATATATAACAAAGGTAATACAATTAGATACAAATATCTATTAATATATTTAAAAAAAATAATCAAGCCTATATAAAATGAAATTTTAAAAGTATAGATCAGTAGTACCCAAACTTTTTAAAGATAATGGAACCCTTAAAGTAAAATAAAACATAGGGTCGTGCGGGGTCAAAGGGTGGATTTTTCAAAATTAAAATTGAATAAAAACATTGGACTTAAAAATGTTAAATTGTGATAAAAAAAAAGTCATTTAAAAGGAAATCGTCTGTAGATTAAGATTATATAAGAATAAACATTCGTTAAAGAAAGAATCATGCCAAAAAAATATTAAAGAAATAAAAAAAGTGAATTTTCACTTTAAATACTCTAGTGTAACTGTAGAAAAGCGTAATGAAAGATATATCATCTGAAAGGTTATATTCTTGGTTCTTCTGGTGAAGAACAAAAATTTAAAAATTCGTACCGTTGCTTAGCTATAGCTAAAATACTAAAGTTAGGTCAAAGGGTGAATATGACTTCTACTTAGTTACTACCATGTACTAAATTTTCCTTTTGGTTTGGTAGTCCTATATATCACCTCTGCTCCCTAACCTTGGTTTTAATGATATTAAGTAATGTTCAATTGTTTAATAATTATTTGATAGTGAAAATACTAATGTTGAAGAAGACCTAAATGCAGAAATGAGCAACCTTGAAGAAGATGGATGTGTGATTGTATTATATGAGGGATCATTTTTCTCAGGTCAGGTCAAAAGACTTAATAAAAAGAAGTACCTGTCTCTTACATGCAAAACACATGCAATCATGTCTGGAAATAACCTCAGTATGAGGATATTCATGATTATTCATTAATAGACACCTGTTAACAATCGGTGAAATCTCAGTGTACCCAAATGAATAAATACTGGAAGTAGGCAGTAATAAACTATTTGTATATAGAACAAACTAAACAATATAATTTAAGTAAATAATAACGAAGAAAAATAGGTTTTGTGTTAACCTAAATACAAGTTTTTTCTGTTTTCATGTAAAGGACATATCTTCATAAAAAATGTATGAAAACTCAATTGCAAACCACCATTGGAAATACAAAGGGTGTTCAATAAATTAAAAGGGGTACAGCTTTTTTGCATGTTTAACCGTAGATAAATCCTTTTAAAAAACCTTACCCTTTGATCCCGCATTCTACGGAGTCAAAGGGTGGATGTATTTAAAAAATACTAAATGAACTTCAATATTTTTTTATACATTACCATGTAGCCAAGAGCCACAATGCTCAGATCCTTAAAAAAAATGAATTGTAAAAAACGTTAGCCTCCACAGACAAAATTAAAAAAAATCCATTCTTTGACCCCGCACGACCCTACTACATTGAAAATTAATTTATTATAACAAACATATTTTTACTCAAAATAGTAAGTTGTATATAATTTCCTTAAAAAAAAGAACTTTTATGGTAAGGTAGAATGCATCTGTTTTTGGACATCATTATTGTCTGAAAATTTGGTTTAATGCTGGATAATCAAATTCTCATATCCGATGTGGCATCCAGTTTGCTTCGATGTTTAGTTTTCGTGCTAGCATATCTTGAAAATCATGATTAGCAAAAATGTGTTGTCAGAAATGGTAAGAGTACTCTACGGCTTGTTTTGATATTTCGGGATATTCGTCACTTAGATAACCCCAGAAAACTTATAATGGTACTTCTTCAAACTTTGTCTTTACCTAAATATCTAAAATAACTTCTATCAAGTTTGCATAATCCACTGCTAGAAATCCTGTTGGTTTTTCTGTTACTTTGAATGGATTTTGTAGCATCGATCCATTGAAGAACTTGGGAAACAGTAACTAAGATATAAGATAAAACTCACTCATTGAGAAAAAGCAAACGTTTATTGATACAGCTTATAACAGAGCGGCATGTATTCACCATACGAATGTTGATGATAACTGAAGTATGAAACAAGCAAACGGACCAAGAGAGAGTTAGCCAGGGCTGCCAGACCTTTTTCGGAACATAATACCAAACGTAATGCTTAAAAAATATTAAAAAGGTGTTCCAAAATTGCAAAACCAAATTACATTGAACTTAAATTTGGTATTGCAATTGCATTTCCCAATACCAAACTAACTTCCCAATACCAATTTGATATGGAAAAATACTAAGTGGCAACGCTGGAGTTAGTTTTTGGGAATATTTTTTTTAAATTATGGATATTTTCTTTCAACTTTCAATTTTAATTAATTTATTCTAGTTTAAGAAGTCTACTGCCTTTTAACCATATTTTTTGATAAAACTTCCTCAAGTTAACGAGATGAGGTATTTTAATGGAAAATATAGGGTAGCATCATTTTCCCAAAGCTAAAACCCCTCAGCAGTGCAACACTCTTTGCATGTCTGGTAAAACTTTAGCTTACGGCCAACGGAACCCCTGACGTTTCTTCACGGAACCCAAGGGTTTGCGGAACCCACATTGGGAACCCCTGGTATAGATGATATATAAGTATTCAAGTTATTGTCTAATGCCGACTATGCCGGGACGAGGACAACAACATCGGAAATACTACGCCTATGTAGATCTTCGCTACGCACGCTCGACAATGAATATTATTTATTTTCGAGGATTAAGTTGGAGCTTGTCTTAAATGCAAAAGCCCGTTCCAGAAATAGAACAAAACACTTCCAGATTTAAAAATAAATATCATACACTGTAATGTGTTATTTCATGTACAAGCAATGATGGGGTGAGAGATAGCGAAAAATTGTAAAGTAATGTTATTCTATCTTTAAATGATGGAAACTTAAATAAAATAAAAAAAAACATCCTCAAAAATTATAATTATGAAACAGAATACATTGAATTTTGGAATGGAAAATTAAACAAATTAACGATCATAATTAATTTTTAATTATTTCTTTTTAATAAACTTGAATTCATATTTAATTCTGTTTGCAAACTTTGCAAAAAGTATTTCTTCGGTTGTACAAGATGGAATTCAACATTCACTGAAATAATTCAGGACGTACAACTCAATAGCCTAAGTTGATTAACTGGCTTCTTATAAATTTTTAATTTAAAATTAAAAGTGCGCGAAATATATGACGTCACATCCGTTTCTAAATGCTATCACGTCTAGCACTTGGAAGTATTGCTTCACAGGGAAGATAATATGTTAATGTATTTATATATTCACGAATGACATGAATAACATTAATATTATTCACTCATTATGTAACTAAACAAGTTGTCTTTTATTCTGTTATGAAAGAATCAACAACTTTCTACCAAGAATATTTTTCTTTGTAATTCTTATATAACTAATTGAGACTAGTTTTGAGATTTATGAAAATTCAGCTTCAATATTAATCATGTCTCTTGCAGATTTATTTGCAGGCAGAAGTGGAAAAGTTGAACTTTTGATAGAAGAATAAAAATACTTTTATGTTTAGAATATAATAATGATTTACAAACGTTTTTTACATCGACCATAAGAACATTAGATGGCTTTTTTATACCGCTTCACGTTTGAAATATATTTATTATTACTCACATGGCTTGTGGATGGTTAAACTAACACCAAAGAAAAATGCTTGCAAACCATTCAAGCACAGACGAGTGTTATGTGGCTCGAGTGACTTGCGGAAAAGTATTTAATGTGTTTAGTTAATTAATTGAAGGAACGAACCCTTTTTTTATTTTTTATTTATTGTGAAATAAACTGAATAATGTGAATCATGCAATACATATATTAAATAAAGCGAGTGAATGAAATAAATAAATTGAACAATATAAATAAATGAAAGTAAATGAATTAAATAAAGTGTGTAAATAAAATAGATGGATTGAATAAAGCGAGTAAATGAAATAGACAGAATCGGAAGGAAGGGACGGTACTGGACAGAAGCTAATTGAAGAAGTCAAAGAGACGGAGAGTGAAAGTGAAAGTAGACAGACTCTGTCTGAGATCAAGTGTTGGCAAATCATTTCATTCTTTTAGACCTTCAGTGAAAGTTTCTTTCTCCCGAATTTAGCATTGTCAGCGCCAAGGTTGTTTCGACTCTAAATCTTCCTCAGGTTAACCTGGCTATCCCTTGGTTATCCACTCTTGGGTCACGGGTTATCCAGTGCTATCAAGGTCAACCTTTACTTTATCTTACAAATACTTGGGCCCGTACAGTTATGGTGTTGAGAAATATATTTAAAAAAACAATTATATTACGTTCAATATTTTCTAAAATATTCTTTTGTATTTTAATAGTTCAAACCTTTGCTTATTCAAAGATGAAAGATAAGAGTTGATAAATTTTTCACAAAAACCTTATCAAAAAAAATATTCTTTTAAAAAACTGTTGGCTTTCCCTGTATAAATAAAGTCATATATTTGACATATCTTGTAGGGCAATCTTTAGCATTGAGGTGATCAATCACGCAAACATGTTTCAACATGATTTATCTTCAATTATGTTGTTGCAGACTTTTATTCATTCTCGCTAATTTATGCACATTTATCTATGAAACCTTTTCGTTTGTGATCATTTCTTGATAAAGTGAGAAATGGCGAAAATTATTGGCGGCGCTTATCATAATAATTCATGGCGCTTGAAATGTCAGACCCAAGAAAGTTATGACAACTCATTTGTCATAAGGAATGTCATGTTTTGGTATTAGGGTTTCATGTTTAGATTTTTTCTTGACATTGTTTTTTTTCTAGAATTTATCGAACCTTATTTTTATTAGATGGTTATGATAATATTTCGACATTATTTAGAAATGAGTTTTTGGATTAGTTAAATAAAGTAATAAATTAATGACAATAACATTGGGACTTTCATATAGCGACTCTAACCGAACTTCACCCCTTCACATATCAACCTTAATACTACTATCCACATCAAGTGATGGGTAACGTAAGGACTTACAGCTGATAAATGACCCTTCTTCCAAGTTGGAGTAAGCTTTAAGGGAAAATATTCACTTTCAACTTCCCAGTGAATAGCTTGCAGCTCGAATCGATTGGAATCTTCGGACACCCTACTTATGTACTCGGCTATCATTAAATAATGATAGTTTTTAAGGTTAAAAATGATACACATTGGTAAGAAGTTAATAACA
This sequence comes from Archaeomysis grebnitzkii, assembly GCA_031471125.1. Lineage (NCBI taxonomy): Eukaryota > Metazoa > Arthropoda > Malacostraca > Mysida > Mysidae > Archaeomysis > Archaeomysis grebnitzkii. The sequence continues at coordinate 5,262 of JARUHE010184815.1, read as the reverse complement.
ATATACAATATTGTTATTTTTAAATCATTTAAGAATTTGAATAAATTAAAAATTGTCTCTTCACCATAGTAATGATTTTTTCTATGCTATACACACATTGATTCTGCTGTTGAATACAATATGAATAAGCAACATGAAAGCTAGGTGAACCATTGGCAACTCAACTAGAAATATTGGATTCATATCTACAGTATGTAAATATTATAAAATGCTAGTGCAGTTACTATTTCAAAGGTATATTCACGATGGCCAGTTAATTTTGAACTTATAGTTTGAGAGGAGTGGTTAACATGTACTTTAATTGATACAATAATTAATTAATTGTAGGTGTGTGTGTGTGCGCGACTGTGCGTGTTTATGTGAATGTGTTTATATGTGTATATATGTGAATGTGTTTATATGTGTATATATGTAAATGTGTTTATATATGTATATATGTGAATATGTTTATATGTGTATATATGTGAATGTGTTTATATGTGTATATATGTGAATATGTATATGGGGTTTCATGTGAATGTGTGTGTGGGTGTGCATGTTAAGAAGTATTAGTGTTTGAGTGGTTATGGATATACATCTGAAATATTTAATCTTAACCTGCAATGTGGTACACATTTTCTTCTACATATTCTTAAAATAGAAATGTATAAATAACCAAAGTGACCATATACAAAAAATAAACAATTTTTACCTATGGCTTAATGCACCTTATGTGATACGTATTGTACTGATATGGTTAATTTTTCGGCAATGACGATCTTATTAACCCAGAATTAGTGTACCTGTGCGCATAATGCCATAGCACTGAGTAATACTGTCGTGGCTTCGCTACAGACACAGAGTGCCAAGTAATGTTTGTTATTATTAGTCTGAGGTTAAAGAATGGCACTACATATGGCAGCGTTTCGGTTGAGGTAATTCAAAATACTTCCTCGTTGTTTCTTATTCATAATTATGTCAGTGTTTTAAGTTCAAGGTAATCGTTTATGTACGAATAATTTTCAGTTTTTATTCCGTTATATAATTTATTTTTGATCTCTTTGATTTGGCTTAACAAATAGATAAAATTTTTAGGCAATGCTAGTCACTTTACAATTTGTTTAAAAGTGGTGAAATAAATATGAAAGGAAATATCTTCATTACAAATTAGAGTTGTTATTTCAATCCCATTTTTTAATTTTTGCAATGACAAATATAATACTATAAACTATAGTAATAATAATTACAGTTTAAATATTAATAATAACAATAATAATGATAATAATGACTATCTTTTATCGTTATCATTATTATTCATTTTGTTAACAACTTTCCTTTTGGAATTAAATGTCTTTAACATGTACAATCCTAATAATTTTTAGTATCAGCTCTTTATAATATTATAAAGTAGTCAATTTTTGGACTTAGATACCTTATATATTTAAACGGTAATATGCTAAGCTTCAGCTACGAATAGTACAATGATAAAAACTATTTTTAAATATTGATGACTGTATAAGTTTCTTTAAGTTTAGTTTCCCCACATTTTTTGAAAGATTTTCAACCGAGAAACTAGCACCCGGATAAGTGTCGCATATAGATCACACTACACACAACTCAAATTTTAAGAACTATGAAGTATGTTCGTAGGTTCAGTTCCCCAAACAAGACAATTTGAATTTGAAACTCTATAAATGAATGTTTTTGTGGTTTCACATTTAATGTTGTTACCTGCAGTTCTACTGCTTCGCTTATTGGCCTGACCACAACACCAACACCGCCACCACGACCACAATACCAACACCGCCACCACGACCACAATACCAACACCGCCACCACGACCACAATACCAACACCGCCACCACGAACACTACTCCCGGCCAACTTCTTTCTTTAAACTATATGATACCATCACCATGACTTTTTTCACTATACGGTTATCACTACTACGGTTACATATACTACCGCCACTACTGCTACTTGTTTTTTCACTGCCACTGAGGAATAAGAAAATAAGGTAGAGGTGAACCCTCACTTTCAGCAAAAGCGAAACCTATCCCTCACTCCCTCCGCAAACGCCCCCTTCCAGGCATTGTTCATCTACTTCCTGATGGTAAGCAAACTCGAAACCAAAATATTTTCGAAGGCTTGAAATGTATTTCAATTCTACGTTTGGGTATTTTTGTCATAAGGACTGAAATTCGTTGAAATCGCAATTGAAGATAAGCCTTATGCATGTGGTTGGTTTGTCTCTACTCAAAAAGTCTTTCGGCCTAGTTTCAGACATTTATTTTTTCACTAAAGATTTCCCGTATTAAGAATATTCAGTCTTGTGTCCCACATTGAAATGAGTTTGAGGATTAAACAAAAGGGTGACACCAGTGAACCGCAATTAAATATAAACGTGTTTTCCCAGATCACAAAATGCCAAATAAACAATTTTAAATTTATGAAATAAAAATTAAATTAATTAAAAATGGTCTTGGTTTTTATTTTATTTCAGCTTAATTAAACAAAACATTATCATTTTATTTTATTTTGTGAAATGGTTGTTACTGTTGGACTAAACACACTCACAATTTTTTTTATTACTTTATTATATTTATTTCGATGTCTCTGACATCCTGATCACTAATATATATTGAATTGTTATCTTGAAAAAATAATCTTCTGTAATTTATTATTATTTTTTTAGCTTCATAAAATGAAAGCTTTGGTGAAATGAATTCGAAATTAACAATATATGTAAACCTGTTCTATCATTTTATATTTAAACACATTGAGCTTTATCAAAACTCATTTTAAAATTGTTATTAACATTCAACAAATGAAATCTTTCACAATTTTTCTAAGTTTCAAAAAGTTGTTTGAAGTTTTTGACAAGTATCAATTATGATAAATTAACTGATACGCCTATTACGAAGTAAATGTTAAGCCTATGGAAATCGTGCACAAAAAACTGTTTCTAATGAAACTTTACACTCACGAATATTATTTAAAATTTAGATTAATGATTAATAGTATAAATATATTTTCTTTCAAAATATTTTTTTTGTTTAAAAAAGTTTGTGAAAAATAATAGATTTAAAAAACTATTGATAAATGTTTTTCTTTGATACTTAACCGGAACTACACAAATGATGAAAACTAAAAAAACAATAGAGGCTAAATCTATATAATAATGTTTTTAATGTAATCTATGTATTCTTAAGATTTTTCTTATCATTATTAATTTTATTTTAATTATATTTCAAATAATTCTTTTTTCTTGATCACAATTACAGATAAAATATCTCGCCTTCAACTCTAGGCCTAAAATTTATGTTTAGTTTTTCACTGATTTAAATATTTTGGTTTATGAATGACTTCAGGCATTGTTACATGCTCTATGTTTGAATGGTGGAAAGATAAATAACAAGCGTTAAAAAATGTGTTATTTATATGTTTAAGACAGAAAAAATATTACGTGAACACATAAGTATCTTACGAAATAATTTTGTAGTGACCATTTTTACAAAGTCTACAAGAACTCAAATATTTGTGATCCTTCCTATACAAGCGCATCTTTTGCAAAAAAAACAACAAAAATTGTCCACCATTATAAATACGTTGGTCGTTGAATTTCCATGTTTTCATAACCCTCTTGAAAATGGGCGACAGTTGTCCGATGATAATGGTTGTCTGAAGGTGTGTATGCCTTTGGCAACATTCATCTGAATGATCAATGAAGAAGGCATCAGATATGTTTTTTTGCTAATTGGTCACTTTTGGTCTTGTGGGTAAACGTCCAGGTGTGGTTCAGTTCAATTATTCATGTTTGGTTATACAATTTCAAAAATTATTTCATGGAAAAAACAGCCGTTGATTACTTATCAACTTTAAGATATGTCCATGTTTTATTATTTTAGTGATGCCGAAATGTTAAACGAAATTGGTACTTGTAATTTAATTCTTTCATACAAATTTCATAAAAAAAAGTTATACTCAGTTTTTCAGATTATGTGTTGGTCCCAAGTTTATTCATGAATTGTTTTCTTTAGAGATTTAATCTCTCAAATTAGTTTAATAGTTTTTCCTTACTTTTCGAACAAAATGTTGTCTTCAGATTTTTACACGAATCTAAGTAAACAAATAATTAAGTTTGAACTTTATTAAACTATATTAAAAAATGCATTTATGGCTAACATAATTATGAGTTTCTTAAACAAAAAACAACGACAAAAACAATGAAAACAGTAACATAAATACTATAATAACTTTTGAAATGAAAACAATAATTGTGGTTATAAATAATTATTATAAATAGCAATAGTGACTAAATTAGTATTACGTAATAATAATAAATAATAGTACTTGTACCATAATATCTTGTAATAGTATTGGTAGTAGGAGTTTCAGTAAAATAATAATGAATTCTTGCAATATATTTTAAACCGGCTTGAAATTCTATTAAATATATTCACGATTTGGGTAAGTAATGAACCACTGAGGTTGATTGGGTGGTGGTGGGGGGGGGGGGGGATTCGCCCTTATTGTTGGTCGAAATGAGGCATAAATAAACTATTCACTTTCTCTTTTATTTCGTCTTCCTTTTACTTAACGTTGTTAACGGGGGTAGAAGGTCGTGGGATAGGTGGTTTTGCACTGCTAGGTAAGTATACTTTAGGTAGGTACGGTCTTTCACTGTTTACCCCCCCCTCCCAAACAGTCGTTTGATCACTCAATTTATTATTAAAGGGGGCTATTGAACTCAGTGCTACTGCATTTACAAAACATCTAAGATAAAGTAAATATTTACGGAAATTTATTTACTTAAAATATTATCGAAATGTTGTAAAAATTTTGTTTGAACGTCGATGTCTGGCGAATAAATCTGTCGCTTTAATCTTCAGTTGTGAATAAACTGGCTTTGTAATTCAATTCAACAATCTCTCGCTCTTTATTTTTTTTTGCTCTCATCTTTTTCCATCTCTATTTATTTTTTTTCCTCTCATCTTTTTCCATCTCTATTTATTTTTTTTCCTCTCATCTTTTTCCATCTCTATTTATTTTTTCTATTGCTCTCATCTTCTTCCATCTCTCTTTATTTTTTCTATTGCTCTCATCTTTTCCATCTCTCTTTATTTTTTCTATTGCTCTCATCTTTTTCCATCTCTCTTTATTTTTCTCTTGCTCTCATCTTTTTCCATCTCTATTTATTTTTTTCTTCCTCTCATCTTTTTCCATCTCTATTTATTTTTTTTCCTCTCATCTTTTTCCATCTCTATTTATTTTTTCTATTGC
>JARUHE010184704.1:0-13739 GCA_031471125.1 Archaeomysis grebnitzkii | reverse complement strand
GGTCTCCACATCTGAAAGTTCAGAGACATGAGAGTCAAAGTATTTTTGGCATACCAACATTATTTTTGAAAAAAAAAATAGTATTAATATTAGGTAAAATTTGTATATAACTAGTATAAACCAAACCCTAAGGGTTTATAATGGAGACATTCATAAATCATTGCTCTGAATTCAACAAGTCCATATAAAATTGTAGTTATTTCAAAAAATTCAAGTTATAAAAAAGAATTTATTTAAAATGGATCATTCATAATGCATATAGCTTTCATTTATGTTAAATAGGTATTGCTGTAAAACCAAAAAGAAAAGAAAAATGTTTACTCTACTTTTGAAAAAATACAAGTTGAAAATCAGCATAAAAACGAAGTTATTTAGATAAATTCAGGTTTTACAGAAAACTTTATTCAAGATAGATCATTCAGAGTGTATATACCTTTCATTTTAGGTTTAATAATTATTGCTGGAAAATTAAAAATAATGTTTAGACTACTTTTGAAAAAAAAGTCCACAAATCTCAAACAACAGTTCTAACAAAAACAGCAACAACAATGCAGAGTGACTTATAGAGCGGTGCCTTACGTTTCCTCTAAAAAATATATTCAATATATATACAAACTAAAAACAAACAAAAAAGTGCTATATGTTGAATATCTATACATTTATCTTTAAAAAAATCTATTAATATATACAAACCAAGATACAAAAAAATATAAATACCTGTAACATCTACGACCAGTTGTGTGCTTGAAAGTGGATGTTCTTTCAGTCACATCGAACGTCCTCACATATTCTCGGGCAGGAACGCAATTTTTACAAACCTGTTGACAAAAAAATACTTTTTTTCAAGCACAACTTTTTATAATGCAACAATATTTACTAGTTCTTAGGTTCTTAAATTTAAAAAGAAAAAACAGGGTATTTCCCAATAAATTCATTTGAAGTTGCAAAGTAATTTTAATTGAAAAATTAATAAAATAGATTTTATGAAAAATTATTATTCTGATCAACCCTTGTATATTACCTATCACACCTGGCAATTGTGTCTCACTTAGGCTAATGAAAATAACTATGTAAAAAAGATCATCGATTCATATCTATAATGTTCACAAAGTGACTTTAGAATTTAAAAAAAAAATAATTTTGTAAAAATGGAAAATAGTAACTAATGAGCATAATTAAATGAATTATTTACTAGGTGAAAATGGTTTTAAAATTACCCAATGAATGAAAACTAAGTTGACAACTTCTCACTCCATTTGTTGCTTCTAATAAAATCTCTTTCACGCCAAAAATCTACTTGAATATTGTTTGGCAGGTTTTCAAACTACAGAAATAACATCCAAAGAATTCTCAACACCGATTCAATAGAGAACTTGACAAAAATCTTTGGACAACAAGATTTAATCTTTTTATGTAGTTTACACAACACAGGCCTCAAAAGTGTGTCAATTGAAGCAACAAGATACTAAAATCCTTAAGACATATCTGTAATTTCAAGTAATTTAACGAACATCACAAACAATAAGTATTGAAGAATTTTGATGTACAGTAACATTTCAACAAATGTTAAAGAGAAAAAAATATAAGGTTGACAATATTAAAAACAAATGTAAACAGAACACAAAACAGGGAGGAAAGTGCACCAGAAATAATTATATAATTAAACTAAATATGAATGGCTCAGCAGTAAATCTAATGTGTGATAGAAATGAATGTACTCCAGTAAATAAAAAATGTTTTCTAGCATCCTTGAGACTATAATCTTGTGATTTGCCATAATGAATATGGTAAATCACAATATGCAAGATTATAGTCTCAAGGATGCTGGAAAACATTTTTTATTTACTGGAGTAGATTCATTTCTATCACACATTAGATTTATTGCTGAGCCATTCATATTTAGTTTGATTATATAATTATTTCTGGTGCACTTTCCTCCCTGTTTTGTAACTACACTTACAACCTTTTTTTCCGAAAATATCTTCTCATTCAAATGTAAATTACTTTATATATGGACGTTCATGTTTTCTTTACTACTAATCATGCAATGGCTTAATTGGACGAAGGAGAGACCCTTTCCATGAGCTATTTAAACATTAACTTAAAAATATTTCAGTCCTATGACAATAATTTAACAAAAATTAAATGAAAAAAGAATCTACCTCTATATACATGTTTCCATGAACTTCGGATATTGAAGATTTTGGTATTCCAGATCGGAGGTGGAGACCATCACAGTTTTGCGAGACGATGTGTTGCGCAATACCTGCTCGATGCAACTCGGCAAGTGCCATGTGAGTTCTTGTGGGTTCCGCTGCCGACAAGTCATGGTTCCTGAACAAGGGAAAAGATTTAAATTCATTCTTTTCATTTCAAATAATGACCCAAACTCAGGATGTTTTCAAGATTAGACATTTTTCAAGACAATTAAGATATTTGAAACTAGCTTAAATGATGAACTGTACATAAAACATAATAACTATCTATATTCAACACTTCATAGCTACAGATCACGTTGAATGACTTTTACAAACTTATGAATAACTTTCATTTTTTAAACTTTGATCATTCAGCCAAATAAATTTTTCATCAAATAATTTCAGACACAAAAATAATTCAATCTTATATACCCAATTTCTCGCCCTTTTTGAAGTAGTGTCCAAATTCCATTGGGCCCTCTATAATCTGGAATCGATGCTGCCGTTGATATACCAGCTCCAGTGTAGACAACGAGGTATTGAGCATCGTGTACTGCCTACAAAAGATGATGTAAATAAATAAGAATTTCCTTTATTACAGGACATTTATACACCACAAAAGGGACTAAAGTAGAACAGTAATGAATATATAAACAGGCTTATGCTTATGGAACTTAATCAGGATAAACCAAGGTAAAACAGTGCTATTGCAGGTTACTATTTATGTAAACAAATCAAAAAATCATCCCATAATACAAAATATCAGAAAGACTATAAAGAAAAAAATGTTGCTTGAAGTTCTGGAAAGTTGGAGTGAATTATTTCAAAGGTAAAGACAAAATTGATACAAACTAATAATTATTATATATTAACATAGTGGGATCTTAAAACAAACATTACAACTAATGTATGAGAGGTCAGATGAAAGCCTGTCTGAGAAGAAACTGATAACATAAATTAATGTTGAATAAAATTTGTTTTAGAACTTCAAGTAACTTTTAAATAAGTTTCAATGTTCATAAAAGAACAGGTTTTTATTAAAACAAAAAATGTCCATCAAATTTGGAAAAAGAAGTGCACATTGTTGAGGATATATATACAAATAATTATTATCCATCAAACTTTGTTGAACAGCTTCAAATAAATTCCCCAGGTCAATCAAAAATTTTAACCAAGAAACTTGGCTGTTTCTAAAAAAATTATTATTGAACTTAAAAAAATAGTGCATATTGTTGAGAACAATTATTGTTAAACAAACTGTGTTGTAAAACTTCAAGAAAAGTATAAATCAAGATTTATTGATGTATATGCCACAGTGCCTACAGGACTATGCCAGATCAACCACAATAGCTTATGTCAGTTATATTCATTACAAATTCGGTGGTTATATGAAACTTCTTCCCATGGACATTTACTTCATGCAGGAAATTTCCAAAGTAAAGGTGTAGATTTCATTTATTATAATTTTAACATACATAGGAGTGGGGTTAGGTTAAACATGTGTCGCATTTTAATGTATGTTTTTTGAAAGTAGCTTGTATAGCTTTAATTTTTTTCAAATCCAAAGCTGCACTGTTTTAAATATCAGTTGCATTTTACTTCTTAGAAATTTTTTCATGCCTTGTATATAGTTGATAACTTAGGCCTAATCATTCTTACGGTACTACTATGTTTCAAATCCCATTCATAATAACAGCTAGTTATGCCTAAGCCGCCAAGCGGCTTAAATTTCAAGCGATTATTGATTTTTCTAATGTACAATTCAATTGTAAGATTTAAAAAACTTAACAGAAATAAAAAAATGGATTTTTTTTAAACTATTACATTGTTTTTATACAAGCATATTTATTGTTAGATTCTGAAAATTTGAAGGAAAAATATTAAAAAATAAAAACTTGAACATTTTGTTAAATGTGAAATATTTCACAAGTCATTTCTCCTCCTTTAAACCTAAAATAACAAAAAATCTGAAATTATCTAAAAAAAATCTATTGCATTATATTGTAAGCATATTAATTGTTCAGTTCTGAAAATTTGATTCAAAAATAACAAAAAACACAAGTTTTCAAGAAAATAAAAACTTGAACCTTTTGTTGAATGTCTTCGCTCGACAAAAATGAAATACAAAGGTTTTTCAATACATATTGTATAAGTGTACTCTTTTATATACCACACTTCCATGTGTTAGGAATGTCAGCCATATTTCACTAGAAATATTTAAGACCCCTATTTAAATTTTACTTTAAAAATGTATTCATTAAATTTTAACACAAAAACCGTGCTTTTCACATTACATTGTGTTTTCTCACATCTAACAATGAACAATTAATTAAAATTCTAATTATTTAACCACTATATTCATAACTTATATTTATTTACTCCATCACATCTAGTAATTTGATGATTGTATTATGCAGCTTAGATCACAATTAACTTCAATTGTCAAACTAATACACAAGGGTTAGGTGATTTTGGCCAGAGGCAAACTGATATTCAGCAGTCCAAATTCTAGTATTTGTTTTTTGCTGGCATGTTTATGTATGTACCATCACAGACCATGTTCTGTGGTACTATAGTACAAGTATAAAGTTCTGATTTCAAATAAAACAAACATTAAACAGGAGGGTTAACATTTACCAATATAAAAACTAACAGAATATATATCCTTCATAAACTACGTTAGCAACTAGGTTTTTTGCAATGAAATAATTTTAGAGATAGGATTTTGTTCTAGATATTATGTAAATAGTTAAAATTACTCAAAATTTTGTCAAAGTAATTTAGATAGATTATTAAAACTTACTTGTGCAAGTTCATAAACTTTTTTGGCCAACTCTTCAGGAGTATCTTCTTGTTCAGTTTGGCGCAGTTGCCAAACTTCTCTTTTTTCTTTCCTAAAAATGTTTTTAAAAAATTCAATTTTTGTACTAAAAATAATGAGCCACAAATTTATAATTAATTTTATGGATAAAGCTGTTAAGTTAGATATGAATTCTTAATATTAAAAAAAGCTAAACAAGTCTATACCTTTAGCCACTTTCAGTAATTTTTGCCTTGATATTTATATTGAGCATCAAAAAAAATTAATATTCTTCCATAAATTTTCTTTTCAAATATACATTTTGATTACACAAATATGATTTTGTCTACTTAACCCCTTAACACGGTAATTAATTTCCGTTTTCTCATCCGAAGCGGGGACTTTTTTATAATTATTATTATTTAAAGTAGATCAATTAAAATGTTTGGGTATTATATAGGTTCCAGCGATAGATTAAGTTGCCAGGCGTAAGTGAAACTGGCAGCAACGTGTATTATGCACATATATGTGCGTAGCCTGGCTTGTTACTCAGAAAAAAAATCAAACGCACAGATATGTGCGCAGCCTCACCTGGAGCACATTGAGTGGCGCACATATATGAGCGTAGCCGTGAGAAGGGGTTAACAAAGACCAGATGAACATCTTGGTTTATAAAAACAAACTAATTTGGAAAAATAAATATGGACCATAAATATAACTTGCCTTTTGTAAAATTCTTCAACTAATTCTTTATTACCATCTAAAAAGACCTGTTCATCAGGCGTTACTTTCCTGCTGCACCTTTTTTTCCGTAGTAAGGAGGAAACCTGAAAAAAGGAGGATCAATATTATACAATACTAAGGTATATTACCTTTGTAATAAGGTAATAAGATCAGTTATGTTCTGAAAACAGCACACTGCTCAATAAGTTGAATATAGAAACAAAACATACTGGTTTATAGCAGAGTATAAATTCACCTATAAAAGCTATACTTTTATAAATAGATACTTAATTCACCAAAAAAATCTTTAAAATATTATTGTTCATTGTAAAGAGTTAAGCTTTGCCTAGTTTGATTCTGCTGTACCAATATATTTGTATGATGATAATATATATTTTATAGAAATATATTTACTTGTAATTTGTCAAATAGATAAATATATATGTATACTTATATAAATATATGTATAGTTGTATACATATATAAATATATGTATACATATACAAAAATATCTATACATATATAAATATATGCATACATACATTAAAATATCAAAACAAATACATTTTAATTGATAATACATAAATTATTTATCAAATGGCCCATTGATAAACTACCAAATAAATAGGTTTCTCCAAAATTCCAAAACATATAAAGATAAAATTGGAACATAATTTAATTAGCTCAACTAAACTATTCATAAATGTTAAGTTTTGAAAAAAAATATTTTTAACAATATTGGCTGGAAAGTTAAGACAAACAACTTTTGTTTATGGAAGTTCTCTGTAACTCTTAAAATAAAGTTGTTTTAACACTAATTGATTTTCAAGTGCAGACGCCGCCGACGGAACGCTCGATAATAAAACAAATGCGTTTTTATGTAGGCATATAAAAAAAATTAAAAAGTGTTCATTAACACATTAATTCGTATTCGACAGTATAAAAGTAGGTTATTGGCAATATTGTGTGTTTCAGTTTTTTAATCTATGTATTCATTTACATTATCTCATTTTCATTACAATTAAACTAAAATTCAAAACATCTTTCCACTTAATGAGCAAACTAGTTTCAAATAACATATTTTAATGTCAATATTTTCCATGCTACACATTTAATTAAACCAAAAATTATACTAAAATAAAAATATAGGCCTATTACTTCTTTTTTCATTCACAAATTCATTCATTTTTGTTCAGCCTTTGAGTTTTTCAAATTTTTACAAGCTAAAAGTTTAATGAAGCATTATACAAAAAGAAACTGTTTTATCAATGTCATAGATTCATCTATACTACATTACAATGAGGCCATTCAATATGACAAAATACTAAATTTTAAAAAATTTAGTTGCGAATTCATTCAGATTTGTTCATATAGGATAATAGGCCTAAACAGCATCTTGAAGATGTTTCTAAAATGAGAACAATATAAGTTTATCTTAATTTTTTTTTTAAATAAAATGTTTTATTAATGTCGTATTTAATTGCCTTGTGATTAAGGTAAATACCATTTAATCTGATAAAAACTACTTTTAAAATGTTTTATTTGTAAATTAATTCATATTGTACACCTATGTTTAAGCTTAAAATGACACAGCATCTCAAAAAATTTTTACTGAACCTTAATATATCGTTCATAAATAAAAAAAACAGTTTGTTGAGGTGATAAATTATATTTTTATTACCTATCATAAAAATGAACTCCATTCAACCTTATAGAAATTAATTTTAAAAAGGGTTTAGTTTATTTATGAAACAAGCAATAATCATAAAGCTTTTTTGAGACTAGGTCATTAAAGCCTAACATTTGTATAACTAAAAAAAATTTATCATCATAAATTCATATTTTTTTACCTAATAATTAAATAAACATTAAATCTAACAAAAAATAATTTTAAATCTTTATATTTACAATTACATTATTTGTAAAGTAAATTACTTTCAAAAATAAATATAGACTGATGTTTTGATAAGTTTCCTAATTACAAAAAAGTGTTATTAAAACCAAAAATTTCAATCTTTCCCAGACTAATAATCTAAACATTTTCAAAAGTTAGATTTGTTGTAATTTGGACTGAAAAAATATCACTTACAGCATTTTTTTTGGCAAAATGGAAATTTATAAAAAAAAGAGATGGAAAATACTATTTTTTGGCTCTCTTTTTACATACTGCAGGCTCTTTAATCAAACAATTAGCAAGAAGTGGCATTTTCTGCAATGAAAACTTAAGAACATCAAAACCAAACGTCCTCTTTGAAGCATGCCAATACTTTAGGCTGCCCCATTGTCCTAGATGACTATTAGCTTTCACATTTCGACATTTTCCTTCAAAAATTTGATTAACCTGCATAAATATATTCAAACTTACTAATTTCTAAATAGCTTACTTACGTTTATATTAGCAATTTCATGAACATAAATTACAAGAAGAAAAATGTTTATTTGTTGCTTTGTGCATTTATATTACAAATATGTTAAGATGATCAAACTGGAAAAACCATCAATAAGTACAAATGATGACGAAGGAATAAAATATTCTAGCGGTTCTGTGGTTGAGCTAAAAAAGACCGAAACAGTGCATTGGTGTAGAAAGAAGATGTTTGCACAGCTGTGATGTTTGTATCTGTACATGCATTGTTCAGTTCCATTACATGAGCTACCTACTTGGGTTATTTATTTTATTTTTTAATTGAGTGAAATTTAAACATGTTCATACAAAATGTACGTAATTTTAACTAAAAGTTACGAAAGATTATTCATGTATAATATGAATTACTGATAGGTTTAGCTAACTTGTGTTTTGAAAATTGAAAATTTTAAATGTCTTTTAAAAATTATTTGCCTCACATTTATTTTCTAAATTAATTGCATTGCAAGTACATAACAATGATTCCATTTTTCAAATATTTTAAATGAAATCATTTGACATATTATGATGTTATATGACAATTAAATTGTATTGACAGTTCCTGGCTCCAGGAGGGCGATGGGGCAACCACTTTACCTCAGTCTAAATATGTTTGAAGTGCTGATTTGCTGGAACTTCTATGTGAAATCTGTGAATAATAATGTAGCTGTGGGTTATATGCAAAGCTTTAAATGACATTTGTTCGACATGAAATTATAAAAGTGACAATTTATGAATTGTATTAGTTTCTTGCAGAGTGATGAAAACCAGGGTTATTTGTCCTTCAAGATTTTTTGTCCTCTTTCAACCAAAAAATTAGCTCAAAGTGGCCTTTTTCTGCAATAAAAGCTTAAAAACGACCGAAACCGATCAAAAACGAAAGTCCTCTTTAAAATGAAAAATTATCACCCCAGTTTCTTGTGATTAATGATGGGTGTTTAATTAGATTAAAATATTTCGAAACATGTCATATTAGTATTGTTAGGCTAGCAGCTGCAGTTAGCTTGTACATTTATTATTGGTATTTATTATTAAGTTGTTTTTTCTTAATTCTTTATCATTATTTGTTATTGCTATTGAATTATTGATAGTTATTGTTTTTATTCATTTGTGTTATTATTGTTCCTTATTTTTATTTTATTGTTATGGTTATCATTATTTCCAGTGTGCCAATTTTCTTTGTTAAACCCCGGAATTCCAACAATTAAATTTTTTGAAAAGAAATTCCATTTTCCCCGAGTTTACTAATTTCAGCAAAATGTTGTACAACTTCTTAGAAAAACACTTGAAATGGGATTCTTTCATAATCAGGGTGCCATCTTTCATTAAAAATTAGCAGGATGACAAAATCTACCTGAAGTTGCCTAAACAATAAAACAGAATGTTTATTTTTATATTTTCAATCATTATTTTATAGAAATGATCAAACTCATCATTTTTAAGATATTCAAAAAAAAATTCCAATCTTTCTTTTTTTTGTAATTTTTCAATTCCCATAATTGAAAATTTCAAAATCGGCATGCTGCTTTGCAGCAGGGTGTCATTGTGTAAATTTTGGCAGTGCAGGACACGTTTGCTATTTTTGCAATCAGTCAAACTTCACAACATTTATGTATAAAAATCCTTTTTTTAGTTTAATAATTTTAAAAATTTCTTTTGGGAGCTTTTGTATAGGTCCTCTTATTTATATATTTACACGCTGCACATACGAGTAGGTTAGGTAAGGTTTTTGTAGTTTTTATAGAAATTTCTAAAGAAAGTTAATTGGTTCAATATACCATTGATGCAGTGTGCCAGAAACTACAGATTTCTTGTTGGACTCCAATAACTCATTATTGTCTGAATCAACACAAAACTACAAAAAAATAAGTAACAAAAGTTTACAAAAAATAAGTAAAAAAACAAAAATAACAACATAAAAACGTAAAAAACAACAAATTAAAAATAAATAACAAAATAATAAAAAAAAGTAACAGAAAATCACAGAAAATAAGTTAAAAAAAAACCTACAATAACAACAAATTAAAACAAAAATAACAAAAAAAGTAACCAAAAATTACAGAAAAAAAAAACAAATTAAAAACAAAAAGTAAAAAATTACAGAAAATGACAAAAAATAATAAAAAATTATAGAAAATAACAAAAAACAAGTAAAAAAAAAATCAACAAATAAAAAACAAAAGTAACAAAAAATTACAGAAAATAAAAAAGTAACAAAAAATTATAGGAAATAACAAAATATGAATATAAAAACAACAAATAAAAAATAAAAATAACAAAGTAACAAAAAGTCACAGAAAATAAAAACAAAAATAACAATAACAAGAAATAACAAAAAATGACAATAACAAGAAATAATATAAAATAACATAAAAAACAACAATAAAAAAATAACCCAGGTCACAAAAAGAAGAAACAAAATGGCCGATTTCCAATGTTTAAACTTTCCTAATTGCTTTTCCCATCTTATGTAACACCGGTGATACATAAATCTAAATACTTTTCCGTCTGATGTAACACCGATGATACATTAGTCTCTCACTCCCTTCCGAAATAGATAACAACAATAATACTAGCAATACTTTCTCTAGCAATGATAAACATATAACTTTGTATTGAAAAGATAAAAACATTTATTTCATTCAAATAAATTTCCAATAGATGGTGTGGACCGTAACAAAGGGGCGTGGCTTCATTTAAATGTTCTCTTTGTTATTTCATTGTTATAAAAGATATTTTTAAAAATAACTTTACAAAAACATCCTTTTATGTTATTAAACATGCCAGATGTAAATTTCATTCATTATTTATACAGAAAGATAGGTCATGACATTTATTGTTTATGCGCATGCGCAGTTCAAACACGCCATTCTTGACATCTCAATCCATACAACTTTTTATTTCACTTTAAATTCACACATTTACCACTTATGAAATTGATTTTTTCAAAAAATAACCTTACATGAACTTAACTCATATGTGCATAAGGATGCCACATTTAAACTTCCAAAAAATAGGGAAAAAAAACTTACAAATAAGCTGGACCGGACAGAGAAATTTAAGCCCGCCCCCTTGTTCAAACCTCCTTTTGTTAAGTGCGTTTGCCTACAGTCTGTATTCTTTTCTATGGTTAATCAATTGCATAATTTTTTTTACTTATTTTCATGTTGAAATTTTTTAAACCAGCTCCTTGAACTCCAATCTTCAACATGTTATGTTCATTATAGTGAACTCCAACAACCCTAAAATTGTTTTTCTGGCACCCTGCATTGGTGTAAGAAAGCATAGCTGTTGTAAAGTTTTACCTTGCAATCTTGCAATTACTCTACACAATTGAAAAGTACCATGCATGGATTTGTATTTGAATATGGACAAATTTGAGACTTGTGAACAACCGCCAACCGGCATTGTCGCGTCGCACGCTGTACGAAAAATAGCGTTTCAATGATGTTTAAAAATTCAAATTTACAAGCGTACCAGCTGTACTGGTTTTAATTGGTGTATTGGTTCTAATAGATGTTTTTGGCCCCCAAAAACCATTTGAGGAGCAAAGTCAGGTTAGGTTTTGTTTGGCTGGTCATGATAATACTGCAGCAGGGTGCTAAAAATATTTTTTAATTTTATAAAGGGCGTTTGGTTTTGATGGTTTTTAAATTTTTATTGCACAAAAAGGCCACTTCGGGCTAATTTTTGGGCTAAAGAGGACAAACAAATCTTGAAGGATTAAAAACCTTGGTTTTTAGTGCTATGTACTGCAGTAATCAAATTGCTGATTTTCAGCATAAATTGGTCGATGGACAAAATATCCCTAACTTATTATATGTTTTTCATTAATAAAAAATTAAAATAACCAAAATATTTTTTTGGTAATAGATAGAACAAGATTGATCTTATAGAAATTGATAAGAAATTATCCAAAAACATGAGTGAAAACATTTCTAAAGTTAAGGATATTTTGTCAATCAACTAATTTATGCTGAAAATCAGGACCTTGCTGCAGTTGTGTACAGTGTGCGTCTGACGATCTGTGTGCTGTGACATTGCCGGGTCTTCTCAACTTTCACCTTGAATATTAATAAGATCCACTATTATATGCCACATTCAACAATCAACATTGCCACTATAGGCTACATCCTCAAAACAATTTGGTAAATCTTTACAATGTGCACACAATTGTACTTAAATCTATGACAACTGTGTATTTTGGAATTCACAACTCAGCAGCGTGTAATTGAACAGCTTATAAATAAAAGGGTAATACTGTAGTTTAGCCCATCTATCAATACACCTATTTTTTTAGTGAAATATTAAATATTTTCCAAAAATATTTATACTAGCTTATTCTATATCCCTGTTGCTTTTGATTGATGCCCTTTCTCAACATTTTGATTAATATAACTTATAGAATCAAAGAGTCAATTTACCATATTTCTCGAAGAAATATACACCACTGACAGGCGTACCAACTGTATATATCTTCCACATGGTGCAAAATACAAATGTAGGTTAGACTAGTGTGCTTTTGGCTACCGAAAACCATTTAAGGAGCAAAGTCAGGTTAGGTTTTGTTTGGTGGATCACGATAATGTTAAAATTTGCTTAAGGATAGCCTAAGTCTTGTTTGAAAATGTAACGTCATCCCGACTCATTCGATATATAACATGTTATAATTACTTTAATATTGCCTTTATTTCAATCATTTGTAGCCTAATGGACATATTTCATCATATTAAAGTTTAATAAATGCTATTTTTGCTAAAAACTCTTTAGAGAAAATTGCGTTCATGTGGTAAGATTAACCGTCATTTTATCTGAAATAATTGTAAATTGCGATGTCACGTTCGTAGTTGATTGTTCTCTTGCAATCTTATTCAAAAAATTCACAAAACTATTTGTTTACATTCACAAATTCACAATATATATAAAATTTGTCTTTTCTGTTTGTTTCTTGCAAAAATTAGGTGGAATTATTAAGCTCTTTCCCCCATTAGTGCATTAATTTATTATATTCTTTATATTTAACTGTAGCAACATTAACTTTTGCATATTTATATATGTTAACCATGGTAATGATATAAATCCTTGTGAACATGCTTGATGACTCTAGCAAAACTAGTTAAGGAAACAATAAAAATTATGTTTGTCAACTTCATTTTTAAACTACCTCTTAATCAAAAACAGTTATGAAGAAAACTAGAAAAGCCCAAAAGAGAATTAATAAATTGCAAATATGCAATGGTATTTAATAAAAACATGTCTTAAAGAAAAAAGTATATATATTTATGTTTCTCTTCCTTTTACCTATATCTCTCCATCCTCTTGTTCTCTACCTCTTCCTCCTCTATTTCTCTACCTCTCCCTCCTCTTTTTCTCTACCTCTCCCTCTTCTTTTTCTCTACCTCTCCCTCCTTTTTTCTCTATCTCTCCCTCCTTTTTTCTCTTTCTCTCCCTCCACTTTTTCTCTTTCTCTCCCTCCTCTTTTTCTCTATCTCTCCCTCCTCTTTTTCTCTATCTCTCCCTCCTCTTTTTATGGGCAGACGAGGTTGACCCATGATTTCCTCCTTTGCTCGGGAGCAGCTCATGTTCCACCCGTCTGCCCGACCTGCAACTGTGT
>JARUHE010184593.1:0-13741 GCA_031471125.1 Archaeomysis grebnitzkii | reverse complement strand
TAGGGTTATTTTCAATGCAAATATAATTGTATTGTAGACCTTAGGGTAATAATAATTCAGGCGTTAAAGGGTTAATGTAGAAAAGAAAACTTCAGCTAAAGTATAATGGCAACTATATTGTCGGTTTCGTGTTCGTTTTGTATTGATTTCGTTCATTATAAAGATAACTCCATAGATAATCTATTTTATTCGAGTTTTCATGACTTCTTTGTGAGTACTGAAGGCAATATAATATATATAAAATAATATAATATAATAAAATAATATATATAATATAATATATATAATATAATATAATAATATAATATAATATAATATAATATAATATGATATAATTTGTGAGTACTGAAGGCAATATAATTTCAGGCGTTGGAACCATCATTGAAACCAAAATAATAGTTAATAATAATAATAGTTAATAGTAATAATAGTAATAGTAATAATAGCAATAATAGTAATAAAAATAGTTAATAATAATAATAATAATAGTTAATAATAATAGTTAGCATCCTCGTATCTATCAAGTTTACTTTTAATTAATGTCATTCTTTTATAATATGTTTTAACGTTTTATTTTGCTATTTTTTTCTGTCAATAGCAACCTTATATAGACATACAGATCGACGATAGCACAAGTGAGGTAACCCACAATTAAATAGCACAAGTGAGGTAACCCACAATTAAATAGCACAAGTGAGGTAACCCACAATTAAATAGTACAGAAATTGCCTCACTTGTGCTATTGAGTAAGGTTGCAAATAGCAAATGTTTACTTCATGTGTCACTTCCGTGAAAAAACATCCATTACATACTTTATGGATGATATGTTTTTTTTAATATTACACAACCCATGAAATTAATTATGGCATTTGTTAAGTTTCACCTCTTGTTTTGGATTTGAAAAAATGGCAACTAAAAATTACCCCACATAATTTGATTTTCATTTGAATTATGCATCTTTGGCTTAAAAAGGAACATTATAAGACCCTCACCTAACCTAACCTGACTTTGCTACTCAAATGGTATCTATTTGGTCTAAAATTCCTTTTTTAGTGAAAAATTTATATAAAATACCCTACATATCTTACCTTTTTCCTTAAATGTTGCCAGAATCCAAAACAAGAGGTGAAACTTAACAAATGCCGAAATGATTAACAGATCTAATGTAGGCTTTGGCCAGCAAGGCATCCGTGTCGCTGTAACAGGTCGCATGTTAAGGAGAGCCTCACTCTTCCCTTCTTCTTCTTTAGTCAATGTAGGAGCCGAGTTGAAGTAAGAGCACTTCAAATAATAAGCGCTGAAGCAATCTCACTCTTCCCTTTGGGTTGCTAAATAGTAGCTCAGAGGATGGGTGATACCTTCAAATACATGTTTTAGGGGTTGGGGGTCGCCTTAGATCTTAGTCTCATTGACCCTGTAGGGTGTGAAATTACTTTAAACAGACCCACCAACCAACCAATAAATTTATCTTCCAGCGCAGCTTTTATTTTATCTTGACAATTTATCATAACTTATAACTATAAAGAAAATGTTTTATTTATTGTAATTAAAAAGATTGTTTTTTTTTGTTGATAAATTTGATAAATCAGAAATGTTACACAAGTCCTACCTTAAGGTTGTTTTTGGTAAAGTTAAGGTTTCATGGTTAACAAATCCTAGTTCCACTTCACTAAATTATATTTGCTATTACATTGTTTAATTATTATTATTATTAAATTATATGGTAAATCTTAACAACAATTACCGATTTTTTCAATTTTTCAAGTTATTTTTTGCAAAAATAACAGTAATTAAATTGTAATATAACGAAATATGTTCATTGGCCAAAGATAAACGGAACCGGTACCTTTACATAGACATTTATTTTCAAAACTACTTGGTAAATGGTTACAAAGTAGTGAAATGTGAGGTGAATATGATCATCCTTGACGAAAATCAATAAAACAAAACAATAAAAAAGTAATTATAACCTATAATTGAAGCATATCACTGGCATTTCAATTGATGTTTACAATTGACAAGCGTACCAGCTGTGCTGCTTTTAATTGGTGTATTGGTTCTAATAGGTGTTTTTAGCCACCGAAACTCATTTGAGGAGCAAAGTCAGGTTAGGTTTTGTTTGGTGGGTCATGATAAAGCTAAACTTTCCTTAAATACTGCAGTTTTTGTACAGCGTGTGACGTGACGTACCGGTTGTGTTCAACTTTAACCTGTTCATTTAGCTACATATTGAGATAAATGCTTTATTAAATTAGTTATAAAATGTTATATATCGCGAATCGAAAACGTATAGTTGCCGAGTTGTGCATTCCAAAATATGCCGTTATCGTACACTTCAGTAACCGTTGATAAGATTTACCAATTATGTTGTCTATTACATTGCAGACAAATATTAAATTGTACAGCTGAAACTGGATCAATGAACTTGTTTGTGGAACTTCATTACCACTCATGATTACAAAAGAATTCAAAGTCGGTTGATATATAATTTAAACAATTAGGTTCAATTGTTCACCCATTTGGTATAATCACAGATCAATCTGTGGTATAATTGTATAACAGTCCAACAATTTGGCAAGAAAAATAGTTCATTACATTGAACACAAACTGTATTAAAAATGAAAGAAATATTTTTAATTTAACCAAATAAGTTTTTATTTCACAACTTGTAATTATAAATATTAAAAAGACATTCAAATTTTGAAACTAAAAGAGCGCTTGGTAAACGTTGCAATTGTACATATGCATGCATGCATATAAGTACGTTCATCGCAGGGCAATGCCATAGAGTTTTTGTAGGAGAGGCATATCGACCCAGCTTCTGAGCTGAGAGGTAATTTCTTCAATTTAAAAGGCAGTCCCACAATTGAACCACCCACTTCTGTGATTATTACCCATAGTCCACGGCCGGACATAAGTCCATTTATTTTTATATGCATTCATTTGTTCCTGACCTGAGAAGTGATCTATACTGGAACTTCCACAATTACATTAATAAACGTACAAAACACGAAAATACCCCACAAAGTGACCAAAAAGGACTATTAACACGCATATTTCTGGAATGATTTTAGATAAATGATAGGCACTACAGAAACCACGAAGATATAACCTAACCCAACTCTTACGTGAGTTAAATCTGTAAACACTGATTTATACAGCGAACAGTTTTAGAGAGTTTGGAAACACAAAACCCAGAAAAATTTGAAATAAAAGTCCGCTGATTATGTAAACAAACTCCAATGAAAGTTAACTTTTAATTTGTCTTTAAAAAATAAGCCTAAAGATTGATTTATGAAAGTATTAACCCATTCACTGCAGTCGTACTATATATAGCTCTTCCGAAATGTGGACCCATTTTGCGGTTGTACTATATATAGTATGGTTTTGATTTTATCTGTTACGATCTTGCGGCAGTAGCCAAATAAAATCTGTGGTAAAAATTGAGTAATTGGCAACTTTTGTTCTTCTAATACATAAACAACGTAATATACTTAGGAGTGCTTAGCAGGGCTGCCATTCCTTGGGAATGTTCCCAAGATCTTGGGAGTTAGTCTCCGACCTTGGGACATTGGAAAAAACAATTGAAAATTGACAATATCTTGGGAATTTTCAATTTAATTGAAAAATTGCATACAAATATGTAAAATATTAATACAATTTATTTTTGCCTAAAAAAAGATAAACAAATCTGATTTGTACTCTGTATATGATCTAGCAAAGTTGCCCACTCTTGAACTGGGCCTTAGAAAGAAGAATAAAAACTAAGTTGTTAAAGGTTTTTATGGAAGGTTTTACTCGTGATGGCAACACTGTTGTACACCGGTGTAGTGCGGTATTGTTTTTGTGTAGTTATTTCACCTCTCATTATGGTAAAGAAATTAAAATGGTATAACCAAACATTTATTGAGGAGTAGGTGAAAGATCCCGTCTTGAAAGACTGGCTTTAATTGGACAAGGATAGGAAACATGTTTCTTTTTGTAAATGCTACACAGTTACCATGAAACATATCTTTAGCAAAACACAAAAGTAATTTTCAACATGCAAAATGTGAAACTGATTTTATTCAGTTTCTGGGTGTTATTTTGTTCACAATTTTTCTGAACTTATGAATATTTAAGGGTGATTTTGATGAATATGAGAATAAAATGTTCCCCTAACTATATTTTAATGGTTTAATTACCTCTATCTGCTTTAATTTTTTTTCAATTATAAAATGAAAAAATATTTAACTCTTTTGGCATTTAAAATTTTTTCGAATACACATTCTACAATACATAGAAACAATAAAAACATAACATTTCATTATTCGCTTATCCATAACCCTACGATGATTTTGCGGCAGTAACTATATATAATCTGTCACAAAATGTACTAAAATTGCGGTTGTACTATATATATTGAATACCTCATTTTGCGGCAGTGATTATATATAGTTAGTTACAAATTTTGCAGATCTTTTCGTGATACCTGCCGCAGTTAATGGGTTAAGATTGTTTTTTATAAGTAAATTGTGTAGGTTTTTTACTTTATAGTAAATTTTAAGTTTAATTTCTGATGATATATTAGTTGGTTGAACATATCTGGCAATTATTTATCTCAATTTTTTCAAGAGTAGGAACTTACTTATAAAACGTATAAAAAAATATTAATCCTACTACAAAACAACCAGAGTGTTTTGTCTTAAGCACGGCACGTCTCTTTATTCTACAACGCGACGTCGCACCATCAGATCAATGACTCTCAAGTGTACTACAGCCTTATGGAGGTGATCCTTTCACCAACAATATCAATTTACCTAAAACGCTCACTCAACCGTCTGTATATGGCAGTCAGTACCATTAAACGGCCAGGGTAGTGATAAGCGTAATCTCCCATGGTAGCAGAATCTGCACCAGACGTTTTCCTTTCCGAAATATCTATCAAAATTGTTTGCAACCGTTAGACCTCATGTGAGAAGACTGACAATGCACTTTATATTGTATTTGAACTGCAAAAGGGAATTCCCAAGAGGTATACATGTAGCCGAACCTGACCTAGACTAACCTTTTCTATACTATCGCAGTATATTTATATGTAAATTGTTGAAAATAAATAGCATTTCGTAATCTTTAATTATGCTCTTGTTTTTTATTTGAATATTGTAATAAATAATCTTACATGTGTAATACTTGGTTTACTTCAATCATCATAAATTGAGAATATTTAAATTTTTGACATTTAATGCCATTGTTCATCAGCATAACATTCCACATCCCTAACAACTTTTATTTGTATTTCTAGCTTTCAACTTTTCTCTGCTTTATATAGTTAATGTTTTCACCTAAGGCTAACATTTGTGCCTTTTTTTCAGTTTTACAGTTTTATTACTGAATGTTTTTCAGTCTTACCTTTATTGTACTGAATATATGTGAGGTTGTTTTCATTTTGTTCTATCTTTTATTATTATTTTTTGTATTTATGAAAGTTTGTCCATGTTACATTGAACTATATTATCTGTTTGTTTGTTTTAGTTGTTCTTTAAACATCAACGTAAATGTATAATTATTAAAAAAAAATTTCATGCTTATCATATAAATGTGTCAGTGTTTTGTTTAAATTGTAGTGGGGTTTTTTACGTATTGCGTCAAAAACAGAAAACTTTATTTTAAGAAATTCACTAAAAATCACCTTGTGGCGTATTTAGATAAGTTACATATGTGACCAAATGGACGAGATCTATGGGCATGTTTTGCCTAGTGTCCAGCCCTTAAACTCCATTAAAAATATGTGACCAAAGTAAAATGCTTGCACCTCAATTTAATCATACTTCCACAGCTGTTTTAAACATTCTACCACTGGCGACTCTACTATCGGCCCCACGCGTTCGACTTACAAAAATTCATATTTTTCACAACAAACGAACACCATGGTTTTTACCTCCTTTGCTTGTTAGTTAAGAACTTTTTTATCTTTCACTTTACTTTTATGAGTCTAAATTGTGTATGATAATTCAGGGAACTGAATCATAAGAAAAGAAATAACCCTGCAAACATTTTCTGCCAAAAAGTGCACGAAACATGAACTTTTTTCGTTCCAAAAATGGCCTGAAAAGTACACTTTTTTCGGCCCAACTTTCGGACAGAATCGGTTCCCTTAAAGTATACTTTATCGGACAATTTTTTGGGCTAAAAATGTACAAGAAAAGTTAAATTTTAGAGTTTATTTAAGTTATTATTATTATATAAATTTCATTCTTATTATTGATTTTAATATTATTATTAATTATCCTATCTATTTATTAACTTAATTTGATAATTATTAACATTAATTATAATTTAATTTTTCACTCACTTTCTTCGGGACTCGAACTCTAGACACAGGCAAACGCGTTAATCACTTGAGCATAAAGAAACTGCATTCAGAAAAGAATATTCGTCCTTGTTTGTCGTATTTTTCGATTATTTTATTTTTTATATTTAAAATTTTTAGTTGGTATTTCATTTTCGATCTTATAACTTTTTCTACTTAGTTATAATTGTAATCAATTATAAATAAATTTTAGGTTCTATCTTAATCAATAATTTTGTAGACATTTTAAAATTGCCATATACATCGGCGGCCCTATAACTATATATAGCATTCTAATTAAATAAAGTTATTGTAGTTATAGACTTAATCTTTTTCAAACATCCTATTTAATATAACTTAGGATATGTTATAATAGTTAACAAAGTATGACTGCAGTTATTGTTATGGTGCTATAGCAATAATTACAGTAAAACACGCCAAAATGATGTAAGATACAAGAACAGTTAGTACAAACTGTACTTTTGCTCTGTCCTTTTTTGGGCCAAAAAATGTACACTATATACCCCAAAATTTACTATTCTAAATATGCTTTATGCATATTTCAAAAGCACAGATGACGTTGATTTTTTTTATTTTCCTGATCCATTAGGAAGTATCCATTAATTATAAAGTATAAATGATTTTTTCTTAAATAAGAACAAAAACGTACGAAACGTATATTTTTCGTACAGTTTTGAAAGTATACATAATAACTGGCCAAAATCATACTAAAATCGGTTAGGTCCATATAGTCTATATGTTTAAAAATTATATTTTTTTTTACATTAGAAATACTATTTGAGTTATAAGAAACAATTTAATTTATAAAATTGTGGCATTTAAAATGATTTAAAAAATCGGTCCAAAAAAGTATACTTTTCGGCCCAACGATGTTTGCAGGGTATATATATATATATATATATCAATCTATATGCGGCATTATCATCGTGTCGAAACTGATTCCTCCGAAATATCATTTTGTCGAAATGTAATTCTTCGAAAAATTCTCTGATTGTAATTTCGTCAAAATGATATTTCGGAGGAATCAATTTCGATAAATGATAATTCGCAGAAAACAATTTGATAAATTGACATTTCTGGAAAAGCAAGTTTTTGTAATGTAAATTATAAATATTGCATTTATAGAGATATCAACCTACCGAATTGCTTTCTTCAAAATGTCAATTTGTCCAATTGTACCCTCAGAAGTATCATTTTATCGAATTGATTCCTCCGAAATGTCATTTTAGCGAATTGAATCTAGCGAAATTGATTCCTCCGAAAATGGCCGCTCAAATTTCGTTTGCTAGTTAAAATTGTTTATTTTTTTAATTTAACTTGAATATTTAATTTTTTGCTCAATTTATTTCATTTTTATTTGCCATTTAACTTTATTATTTATTCAATATGTCGATAAAAACACTGCTACGGCATTAATCATAATAATGTAAAATAACACGTCATTCAAAACCAAGAATCTTTGCGATATCACATTAATTTACACGTCATTCGAATACTCAAGAATATTAAACACTGCGCCTTAAACTACTAACCTTATTTATTAAAAATATTCAAATGAGAGCACCAAAATGTCTGTAGGCCTTTCTATTGCAACGCCTTAATTTATCAAACTCAGGTAAGGGCCCCTTGACATTTCAATATTTTGTATTTTTCAATATTTGTCTTAAAGACAACTTCAAGCATGGAATCTTTAGTGTCAATAATGTAATGAATATTAATTACATGATAGGAATCAAAAACATTGAATTCAATGAAATATTGTGAAAAAAAATCCTTAAAAAACTGATAAAAACAAAGAAACTTGAAATAAATTTTCATTTAAAAGTAAAGCTTTAAAATTCCTCTTCAGTGTCAAAGAATTTCGAGGGGAGACAACATTTTCATGCACAGAGTTCGTCAAGGTAACCAAATTATACAGGGCATTTTCTTTCATTATGGTAAGTCTTGCATACCGAACTGGAAATCTAATAACTCTCATATCATAGCTCTAGTGGGAAGGATGGTCAAAAATAAAATGTGGGAGTCTGTATAGTAAACAGTGCAAGATCTTAAGTAAAGCTAGCTTATAGAGATCTTTCCATTGTTTGCACATGTCGTATGGAGTCATCATTTACAACTTTTAGCTTTACTTAATTGCACAAAGTATTTTTCCACTATTAAAAAATTCAATTATTTCCCATCAAGAAAGTGGGCTATGCCAATTTGAGTTTAGAACATTGGATATACAAGGGTATCTAGCTAGAAAAAGTAAAATTGAGTACCATTATGATAAAAATGAATATACAAATAAACGGACCGATGTTCAGCACTACATCATCTAAAGCCTTTATTCAAGAACTAACATTCGCCTTATGAAAAATTTATTTACTCAATCAAAATAGAAAGGTGAATGCAAGACAACTATGGATTGACCCACACACATCAGTTGTAATGGTTTGGTGAAATGAAATTTGAGCCGAGGTACTGTACTAGAGGTTAGTTAGCACCACCAAGTTATGTAACTGATAACAATCCCTACTAAACCAAAGCGCTACAGGACGAGTAATAAAGTCTTTGCAGAAAATATGTTTGACAATACATAAATTCAAACTAAAATAGAGAAACTTTACAAATTTTGCTAGAACTGCAAACACATTACAAGGTTTATTTTCTAATCTATCAATGGCTTCTCAAAAAAATTATTTGTTTTACTAGTCATAATGCCAATTGGAACAAACTTCCTTTTCTAACTTGAATATTCCAATTCAAAAGAAAGTATTGGTTTATAGGATTTAGACAGACTGGTGCCTGTCAATGTAGGCAATACCATATAGAATGTGATCAGCAAAAAGGCCAAGTAGAATGTACAGAAAAATAGCTTAAACTGAACATCACCAGACATTTTCTAGATTGAATTGGTTTAAGATATGATCTAAATTTTGAAGTGAATTTCTTTCCCACAGTAACAGATTTATCAGATTGGTTTTATGGAGGTTGGTATTGCAATCAGAGGTTACTTATTAACTCTAGGTCCCATGTTTTTGATTACTTATCAAATTTATTTAACCAGAGAGGTTCTAATTAGGAACAAATAAAAAAAATGATCCTTACTTTATTAGGTCTTTTATACATTTTAAGTATGAAATGTTCTACAGTACATCGATTTCCTAAGGTAATGCCTAAAAACGAATACATTTGACTTGTATAAAATTTAGTTTGGTGGAAAGGAATTTTAAACTTTGCATAGAATTGATTATATTTTTAATTTACTTGAATTTCAAGTTATAAGAAACATGTTTAGAATAAAGATACTTTTTCTATATAGTTGTTAAAAATAAAAATAACATTCCAACAACTTGTATTTACAACATGGAAAATAGCCAAAATCATAATTAAGGTTACTTTGAAGTTTCCAACAAGTGAACATTTATTTAAAATCATGCAATCTTATGTTGTGGCTGATTATCAATGGGGTAATCTGTTTCCAGTAGAGCTTTCATTTTTCTCGTTGTCTTTGATAAAGATTGAATGGCAATAAGATGTGTTTAACTGTTGGTAGGATGTTACAGCACATATGCTCAAGGGTTCTTCCATTTGTTATTAGGTAACTGGGTGTTCTCGTTATTTTCACATCTCTTTTTGTTTCGGATTTGGAGGTCATGGTTCGATGTTTGGTTAAATTTCCTTCAGTTTAATGTTCGATTCATTTCAGGATATTCACCATTTTGTATGTACATACTTTTTGGGAGAATTGTAGATGTCAGTGTAAGGAATACCATATATGTATAAATCAGGTATCTAAGAAAGAATGTTTAATATAACACTTTAATAAATTTAAGTTCAAATATTTTTTTGGCAAAATAGAATTTAAACATATGGGTGTACAGATTCAAAAGGAAAGTTTTCAACAATTTATAAAGACAAATTTACATTCTTTCAGGAGAGTGAATTTTGGAAAAAAGATCTACAAGTATTGAAATAATCCTGCATCAAATTTATATTACGTCAAAAACAAAAAAAAATGGCATTGACTATTTTCCACATTAAATTTGAAAATGTCATTAGTGGTCTAGAATATAAAAAATAAATACCATATACTAATGGTACAGCATAAAAATGTATAAATATTCAATTAATATCAACAAATACATATTTTGAGCTGCTTATTAAAAAATATGAATAATTTTTACAAGAGTCAAGTTTTAATTGGAAATGCTACTAATGCTAACATATATTGGATACACAAAAACAAATAAAAAATCAATGTTATAAAAATTAACATCTGTGTTTGAACAAGAACATTCAATTTTTAAAACAACAACAATGAAAGAAAAAATAAAATAAAGAATCAACTTAAAATAGGAATGCACAAGTGGGCAAGAACATTGGCACACTTCTAGCAGACTTTTTGCAACAATCAAAAATAAATTTAATGCATAAGTTTTAATGTGTAACATTTTTGATGACCAGCTGGTGTAAAAATTTTGCATAGCTCACAAATTTTGATTAATGTACTTCGATAATTTAATTGAGTTTTGATTGTTTTACATAAATAGTCAACTTAGAAGAGGTTATGTTCTAGCTAATTTACACAACATTGTCCTTATAAAATAATAGCATGTCAGGAAACAAGAAACTTGAAAATATCTCTCTTTGAACGACTAATCTAATCAAAAATAAATTTACTCCATTTTTTGTAACTTTCTCCAAAACATGACCATGTACAGTTATCATCAAGGGATCCTATACACTGGCACTTGCTCATGTTTGATTGAAAAAAAATTTGAAGTCATCTATATTAAAATTTGTTTTTGGTAAATTCATTTTAAGTAAACTTTCATATTCGTCTAAAAATAAAAATCTTCATTAACCATAAATTTACCAAAGATATGTCCATCTCTGAACTGTTCAAAATCTTTATAACTTAAAAAATATAAATTATACATATCGGTTTTATATGTAATGTCCAAAAAAAATTCTAAGGTAACATCAATTTGAATGCATGCAATAAATGGTAATGCCTATTGTTTTTTCTCAAGCAAGTTTTCAGACAAAATTTGTCTAAAAAACACTGGAGATAATTCATTAAATCTTTGCCACATGAGTTTATCGTGAAAATAGGACTTTGTTGTTGTATAAGATTTATATCAGGAGAAAATGTCTACAAGAACAAAAATACTTGGGGGAGCCACATAATATAGTATAAATATTAGATTTATATTGAACATATTTTCTTAATTATAATGTTCTATAAACTTTGAATAATACAAAAAAAGGGACAAGATATAAAATTAAAAAACATAAAATAACCAAATGCAAAAAATGATAGCATAAAAATGACAGTTTTTTTATTTTTATATATCTATAATATATACTTTGATGTTATCATTGAGTAGCAAATAATAGTAAAAAAAAATTCAAAATTGTTGAATTCAGTCATATTAACCTGTAAGAGATAAATGTATAAATCCATCATAGGTTTTTGAATGTTTTATTAAACAACACATTTCACTCTGGAGACGACAAGAGGTCTACAGCAGCTTCAACAATTCCTAATGTTTTTAACAACGCCTTCAAGTTTTTTTTCTTATTCATGAAGCCCCGTGCATTCAACTCTTCCAGTTCAGAATCATATAGATCTTCAACTATCGCATTGACATCGCTTTCAATTCTAGCACTAACATCAGACCCTTCTGCACCCCCGAGTTCAGCTCCCGCTCCACCTCCACCCCCAACTGCTTCATTTTGTTCTAATCGTGCAAAATAATTTTGAAATGCCTTTGATTTTGTAGAGGGAATGTGTGTGAAGTCCAATGAAGCAAGAAATTCTGGCTCCTTCTCCTTTAAGTAGTTGATTACTGAATTCAATTTTCCAAAGATTATTAATACATTTGGGTCGGTCAGACTTTCTTGGATTTCTGGGTTTTGGAGTTGTTGCAAAGATGATATCACGTCGTGCAACATGTTTGGAGTCCGGTTGAACAACTGCAACATCGACCGTGTTGAGTCGGTTTGCATCAAAGAAAGCAGAAGATTTGGATTGGTCATTGATTTCAGCAATGTAGAGGGAGCTGCTGCAGGTGTTAGTGGTCTTTGTTTCGAAGCCCATGGATTTGGAAATGATGAGCTCTTCAATGTACCAGCTTGTCCATTGCCTGAAATGAAAGTATACATCATAGAATAAACATATTATCTTCAAAGAAAAATATATTGTGCAAAGTATAGCAGCAAGGATTTCCAGGCTAACAGTATCATTGTTGGTTGTTTATATGTAAATTAGGATGAAACCTGGAACTGCCACCAGAATAGGATTGTTTTTCCTGTTCCAGATCTAACACCATGTCAAAAAGTTCAAGTGCTGAACCCTAACTTCATCTAACCAACTAACAGATGACCGATTATTTTACATGGAAAAAAAATTAATAATGTTGGAAAAAACAATAAATATATAAATTCCATTTGTCAAGCTAAAACAAATTACCACCAATAAGCAAAACTAAAAAAAGTCTAAAACCATCTGCCGCCCCAATCCCAACCATTAGAGGTTAGTTATAGAAGCTGGTCATCCAGATACAGCATAATGATAAACACATTCTTTATATCACTTTGGTGATGAACATTTCAAACTCTAAAATTTGTTTGTACACTAGTAAGGCATGAACTAGCTAATTCATATGCTTCTAAGCCATTTAGTAGCTTTATATAAAATATGAAATTAAATTAAATTCCAGAGTTATTGATGATATGCAAGGATTTAATTCATTGCCCAATGCCACTGTCAATATATGAAAAGCTAGATGCTTACCTTCAGTGCATTTGCAACTGTCTGCCGAAGAAGAAAGAAACGGATTATGGCGAAAGTCAAGCAAGGGTTTTTGTACATCACGGTACAACATTTCAACAAGATTTTTATCTCCTGTAAAAAGAAAAACAAATATAATCAAATAAATTAGTAAATCGGCAGTTTTCTTACAAATAACAAAATTTTTGTCCTACATCATTAGATAAACAAATTCATCTTAAGTCAAAATAGATATGAACAGTCGAATAGTAATCAACAAACTCAACATTTCAAATGGCGTTCAACCAATGGATGTTACAAAGTGGGAAAACAACCTTTATTCAAAATTCACCTTAAGGACCATTTATGTACACTTTATTTTTATTCTATTGGTGCATAAGTTAAGCCAGCATAGAAAACACACACTTTTTTTTAGATATTTTCAAAATAAAAAAATCTATTTTTTCATTTTAAGTTAACCCATTACCTCCCGAGCATAGATCCGTTCGGAATTTTTTCATAAAATTTGAAACAGGACCTACTGACATGTCACATATTGACAAACAATTTCAATTTTTCCGAAATTTTGACCGGAAGTGCGATTTTTTGGTACGTACATATATGTACGT
>JARUHE010184371.1:0-13743 GCA_031471125.1 Archaeomysis grebnitzkii | reverse complement strand
TCTTCTCTAATAAGGTCAATTTTTCTAAGAAGAAATCGATCAAATAAGTTTCTACTGACGAGGGTATCGGATGATACCAAAATATTTGGAAATAAATCTTATCCTCGCGAATGTGTGTTTTTGTTTATAATAAAAAACTTGAAAGTTTTTCAACAATAAGTTATACGTGTTTATTAAATCATAAAAAAATGCAAAAAACCAAATGATCTACGAAAATTTTGAGTGTTCTTTGTTTCATGTTCAACATTGGAGAAAATCTTTACATAAAAAAAACGCGACAAAAACTACCGACGACAACTGCAACATAGGAAAACCAAAAAAAAATGTGGCAGTATAATGAATACTCTGCTTCGCTGCTTTAGGTTTTAAGTAAATATATTTTTAGATAATTTGCTAAAATGAATAGTTTCAATAAGCTAAGTTCTTAAATTCCTAAGAATTTATGATTGCATTTTTATTACATGCTACAAAAAAAATTCACTGCTCGCATAATTTTATTTCAATTAAATCTAAATAATGAAATGCTCGAGTAATGTCTTTATCATCTACGGCAATGTCTTAAATTGACATGGCGTGAGAAAAAACAGACAATTCAGACCAAAAAATAATG
Organism: Archaeomysis grebnitzkii; assembly: GCA_031471125.1. NCBI lineage: Eukaryota > Metazoa > Arthropoda > Malacostraca > Mysida > Mysidae > Archaeomysis > Archaeomysis grebnitzkii. The sequence continues at coordinate 13,133 of JARUHE010184371.1, read as the reverse complement.
AAGAACAAAAGTAAAATAAATTCTTTTTAGACCAAACATGGATAAATTATTTTTAGTTTTGTTCTTACGTATAGACATTTATTTTTTTCTAAAAAGAAAAAGAACAAATGGTATTTATAGAACAAAAACAAAATAAAAACAGTATATTCATAAGCACAAAAAAACAAGTAATTGAGGAAGTTTGCAATGTTCTTTAAAGACAAAACAAAACTCAAAATAAACATTCAATTAAAATTATTTTCTATTAATGAATATTTGAGCACATAAATTTCCAGCTACACAACTGTGCCTAAGGACAATTAAGCCTATTAATTTAATTAATCCAGATAAAACTTTTCACAATAAAAACATTTTGTTTAAAAACGAAATTTAAAAATCTCTAATCTAATTAACTATATCAATTAACCTATTATGTTCGTTCAATAAAAGTTCTTTTATATTTCATGATGTTTGAAAATTTATCAAACATTTTTATTTTTATCTAAATATTTGGGAAATTAAAAATAAAACGTTTTTAATCAATTGATTTTGAATTAAACTAAAGTTTTGAACCGATATACTGTTAGTTGCTTGGATCAGTCAATGTAGCTCAAAGTTTGCCAAAACCCGTGATTAATTGCAACAGAAACTAAATCTATATAGATTTTTTCAGAAGAGTCTACTTCATAACATACTAAAAGTCCCAAAAAATCGCGATCATTCAGCACTAAAACGAAATTTTTACACCGCGCACATGTTTCACATTTCTCTTTATTACGAAGTTATTTATTTTTTGATTATAATCATATTTGCTATAAGCATACAGTGTCGGATGGTGAAAAGAATGGTGCAAATAGATTTTAATTACAAAGTGCATTTTTTGTGTAATTAACAAAACTGTTCAAGGTAAACAAGATTTTTCCATAGGTTACTTTAAAACGTTTATTACCATAAAATAGTTAGCAATTTTAACATTATACACTGTATACCATTATAAAGCTCATTCTGTTTTCATTTTATATAAGTTATTGTTTGTCAAAATAGACGAGTTTCAACTGAAAATTATAAATGTATATATTGAAGCGGGGGGTCTCGCACGCCTCAGATCGCGCAATGCCGTGGAGCATTAGCATGTTTTTACATAAAGATTTATTCTTGACTAGTAGTTTGTTGTTATTTTTTGTTTAAATACTAATATCATACTAGTTTTAAATTTTGTAATAACTTAAATTTCAACAAAGAAAATGTGTACAAAATAGAATCAATTCAAAATAAATAATAATAATACATTTTATTTCTGGTATATATATTTATATGAAAGTTTAAAGCAGTAGAAAGTACGTGATTCTTTTATGGAAAAAGCAGTTCTCACTAGCATATAACAAAAAGCCAGTATGCAGAACCCTCTTCATAAAGGGCAATACCACATTCTAGTTGAGCATCTCTGATGCACTGCAGCGTCAAAAATATCTATGAAATATCTGAAAAATAAAAATAGTAAAACTTCTAATTTCAGTCACATTGAACTGTCTTCTCATCTTCAACACTGTCGTAGTCATTGTTCTGATAAATACCTCTACACCCGGAACAAGCTGGTGAGCATTGAAGTACATGCCGGCGGCAGCTACATCACAGCGTTTCACAACCTGACTTGCACGTATACCATATTAGTCAATAACGATTGTGGTGCAAGAGCTTAGCCAGAGATGACTGATTTAAGCTTTCCATCTGAGAGCTTCCATCCCCAGTCTTCAGCCATCAGTGTATACCCCTGGCACTCTTGGACGTGGTGATAGACACGCAAGCTATGCTACTTTGCAGCTGCTGATTTTGATGACAGAATGTCAGCAAGAACTGCAGTTTTTCTCCGGTTGACGAAGGTTTGTAATCGGCGATGTATAACATCATCAAGGGAGTCTCTGGGATTACATTTGAATACAAAGGTCTTTGCCTTCTCACCAGACATAACGAAGTCGTTTTTCCGCCATTCTACTCCTGAACACATTTGGCTGTTCCCGAAAAAACACGCTGTTTTTAATAAGTTTGAAAGCGGCTGCTTTTCGGATGCCAAAAACTCTAGATGTGATATCGCAGCCCAGGAAGGCACGCACAAAGAGAATATGTCTACAAACTTGGAATTCAAACTTTTGCTTTGTTGAATTAACATTCATGTATTTGGTTATTGCTCCTTTTTCTGGTTCAGGTCGGAAGTGGACACCATGTTTGTTTGATCCAGCAAGGTGGATGAAGAGAATAATTAGATATATGTCGTCTCTAACGAATACAGTTTCTCTGGCATGGATAACTTAACAGCCTTTTTTCGTTAGGGTGTCTCTCAAACGTTTTAGAAAGCGCTGCTTATTATCTTGGTTTGGAAGGAATTCCTTCTTTTTCAACTGAACCTTCGTGGAGAGATGGAATATCCCCTGTTTACCTTCACACTCTACACTATACTGATGTGTGTGTCCTTTTTGAAGATCCAGGCTCATTACCATCGAATACAACCACTGCGTGACAATAGTGTTTTGTAACATATCTGGTATAGTTCTGTTGTATGTTTCCGAATGTTTCACCAAGTAGCCATGGAATGCGATGGAGAAACTCACCTCCACCAAGAACGTATGTGACATTTTCACATGGTGCTATAATGTGTGATACCTCAGACCAAATGACGTCAGCTAGTTGGGACCTTGCAGCATTCAGGAGTTGTCCTCACCTTCGAGCATAGCAGGTGGGTAGTTACATAGTTTATATGTAAGGCCATTGACTTAGAGTCAAAAGTCACAGCTAGGGCTTTCCTTTTGAAACTGTACTTAACCACATGTTGTTCGTTCTCTGCATTACGAATGTCATAGCCACCCTTCTTGCATCATCCACATTAAGTTCCGAACCAGCAGAAATACCACTGATTATGTTACGGAATGATGACTCTGTTTCGAATGGAGACCTCGAATCAATGAAGAAAAGCAGCTTGAAACAGTCACTAATGTTTCTAGTTTGCCGAGCCTGTGGTATCTCTTTACGCTGTGCACTTGTCTGGTATCTGATGGATGTTAACTGTTGCATTGCGATGTTTAGTTCTGCACTGACTCGTCTTGTTGACCATCAGACCATTCTTTGTGTTTCCGTCATTCCCCTCTATCTGGTGAGATCACAAGATCTGGTAACAAAACTGTCCAGAAGCGCTCACTCCTCCTGACTACATGTAATCCTTCCAGTGTTGTCATGTTCTATAGATAGAGGTGCATGAGATTGTATGAATGATCTCATGATTTCGATCATTCCCATGTATTGCAGCCAAAGACGTGCAGTGCAGTAGTTTTTAGTTCTAACATGTCTTTATGTGTTTCAAGTTTCTGTTGTAGATCCTACAGATGCAAAGATGATTTCACATCATCGACCGTAATCTCACTTCCCTATTGTCTCTAATTCTTTTGGTATATTGTAATTAGATAAAAACAACTTCATCTTCAACATGCTGCTCAAGAGAAGTGTGTGAAGGACGGAATCTATAAGGTGGTGACCGCACAAGGCACCAGCAATTACGCTTCTAATGAGGGTCTGGCTACCGAAAAAGCTCATTAATGTGTGAAATCCCACAAGTCTTAAAATAATTGAATCTATAGGCTCCTCTCTTTTCCAGCACTCTCCACAATTTTAGATGCCTTTAACCACAACGAATGGTCTAATTGAGCAATGGTGCTGCTCCATATCGCTTGGTATACTCTGCAACGAAGTGTAATGTTGAGTTGACACACGCCGTGTCAACTTGGGTTTAAATCAAACATAGGAAGAAACATGGTGAATGACTGTCAAAGGTGGTCTCCATTGTTTATCATTTGCATGTACCCCGACCATGCTGGTCTTGGTAACTGGACTGACAGTGAAGTTTTCCAGAATAGGTATACTTCGGGGTTTTCCCAGAGTTCGAGCTTCTTTGGTAAAGTTTCATACTTGAAGTTAGAAAGTTCATCACCAAGTGATAAGAATTTCTCAATGCTGATGTGTCGTACTACAGCGATATTCTCTGCTGTCACAGATGCACATTTCACCACATATGTGATATCGTATTTGAGTGGCAAGTCCCACAGCCACCAAGAGTTCTAGTGTGATGATCTGATCCACGTTGGCGGCCACATATTGAACAAACTGTCCAGGCGGAAACTCTGCATTATACAATCCTTGGTTGACAGCTGCACTCTGTTCGGATGTTTGCATCTCTTAATATGAATTCCTTAACCCATGGGAACTCAGTGTGTCAAACAGAAACATTGAGTATGCGTTTGCAAACCTAGACCTAATTGTAATGATGCAAGCAGAACATTGAGACAGCAACCTATATAATTGTTTTTCTTTCAGTGAATTATGTGTCCAGTAGTAAACGAAGCGACACTGGAATATAGTTTGTTGCATCTGAGATATCTTACATAGTAAAACTAGTTGGGTACATGTTTTTCAATTCAACCATTGACTTAACATCGAAACAAAGTCATCCTTCCGCAACATGATTAGTGGTATTTATGGTGGTTCCGAAGTTAATGTGGATGATGCAAGTAGGGTTGGATATGATATTCGTAATGCAAAGAATGGAAAACATGTGGTTCAGTTTCAAAGGGAAAGCCCAAGTTGCGTTTTTTCACTCTAAGTCGGCAATCAAGATATGTGATGAGGAATTACAGATTGATCCTCTTCTCTTGTTTTAACGACTCATCATTGCAGGGTCTCGGATAAATGATCTTCCGAATGCCTTCACATATGAACTATGTAACTACTCACCTGCATTGTTGGAAAGGAGGCTGCAAAGTCTCAACTAACGGACATAATTTGGTCCGAGGTATCCAACACCATAGTGCCATGTAAAAATATCACATACATTCTTGATAGGGGTGATATTCTCTAAGCATTTGAAAACCTATCACATAACTATATACCAGATATATTGCAAAACACTATTGTTTGGGTGTTATGAGCGGGCCCTTCAACAAAAGACAATACACACAATCATCATGTAGAGGAGTGTAAGGGTAAGCAAGTGACATTCCATCCGTCCAGAAAGATTCAGCTAAGATAAAAGGAATTGCTCTCAAACCAAGATAATCGGCAACGCTTTCTAAAACTTTTAGGAGATATTCTGGCGAAAGAAAGCAAAGGGGATGCAGATAACCTTATTTTCCAAACTGCAGTGACAATTTCTAAAGGCAGAGAAACTGTGCTAGTTGGGGACAACACAGACTCACTTATTTTTCTCATACACCTTGCATGAGAAAACAAACATGACATCCACTTCCGACCTGAACCAAAACATGAGCAAAAATCAGATGCATGAATATTAATTCAAGAAAGCAAAAGCTTGAACTCCAAATTTGCAGACATATTCTCTTAGTGCGTGTCTTCCCGGGGGTGCGATACCACTTCTAGAGCTTTTGGTATTAGAAAGGCAGCCGATTTCAAACTTATTAAAAACAGCGTAGCTTTCGGGAGCAGACAAAAGTGCTCGGAAGTAGAAGGACGAAAAAAAACGACATCAGGACGGCTGGTAAGAAGGCAATGGCCATTATATTCCAGTGTAATACCTGAGACTCTTTCGATGATGTTAGATATCGCCGAGTCAAAACCTTTTCACCATGAGAAATATGGCAACTATTCCTAACCTGTTACCACCAATATCAGCAGCTGCGAAGTACCATAGTCTATGTGTTTACCATCAAGTCCTAGAGTGGCAGGGATACACACTGAATGCTAAAGACTGGGGCTGGAGGCTCTCAGATGGAAAGATTAAATCAGTTATCTCTAACCAAGCTCCTGCACCACAATCCTTGTTGACTCTAGTGTGGTGTATGTGCAAGTCAGGTTGTAAATTTTCGTTTTAGTGTTGAATGATCACAATTTATAGTATGTTCCACTTAAAAGATTTATTGTGACTTTTACTATGTTATGAAGGAGACTCTTCTAAACAAATATATATAGATTTTGTTTCTGTTTCAAATAATCACTGGTCATTTCGTAATTTGACTAGACTATTAGGTCAGTGACTCGTACTTACACCTTCAACTTGTGGTGATGGGGATGACTCACGTGGCTTGAAGAGCGAGTCTTCTTTGTTACTTAATGATAGTACACAATATACTCCAATGTTGAAAGTTTAAATTGTTCTATTATTTTAACAAATAATGATAGTTTTTGAGTTTTATTCTTGAAAATTTAAAAATTATATTCAGTGAAGTTTGATTCTAAAACAATATCTTATAGTTTTCGATGATTTATAGTTACACAAAAACACTAAATTTCAATATAGAGAATTTTGAATTTCCCAACATGAGTAAAACATGAATTAGGAAACGATCAATTTATAATGACAAACGTTTAATTGGTGTAAGTAAAAACTGAGATGATCAGCATGTTACAATATCTTGCACAACGCTTTAGCTTAAGTTAGCTTTAATGAACGTCGAAGAAATGGACCAACAATAGCACAAGTGAGGTAAGCTCTATGTTATTTGAATTCAGGTTACCTCTCTTTTGCCATTGTCAACCCAAATAATTGAAGTCTTCAGAGCTATCCATTGGCAACACTCGAACAATAATGGAATTATTTACATCAAACATTGTTGTTAGCATAACATAAAATGGTTGCAAATAACCAGATAATACAGGAGCAGTAGATGCCAATATTGTCTTGTAACATAGTTTATTAGCTGCTTCATTCATTCAATATCATATGTAACATATAACAATACGAGTTCCAGTGATACTATAGTGGTAATTCTTTGCAATAGTTCAGTAATGAAAGTCTGTATTATTTTGTATTACTTTAGGAAAAATGAATTTATGTATAACATGAATAAATAATTGATAGTTTGGTTGAAAGCAAGGAACGAAAATAAGTTTAATTATGAACAACTGTATAACGTAACTTGATAATGGCAACGTATTTTTAATAAAAAATATTTTTAATATTGTTCAAATGTTTATGTGCATTCTGTAAAAATATTATACGATATAGTTATGATGTTATATGAATATTTATATGTATGATAATATATTAAATTTGATACATAAATACATTTTTTGATTAAAAAGATTCAATTGAGATCAATAGCATATTCTTAAGAGGCAAATACAGTTTGTTTGAGAAACAATATTATGGTTATTTTCTTTTTCTTTGAGCTCAATTCAATTGGGAGAAGGTTCATTTTTCAATATAAATTTGATTAGCTTTAAAGAAGGTTGTTGATCATATTCAAACAAACTGACAAACATATCGAATAAGTACTCTCCCCCAAAAATTAAAGTATTCGTCAACTAAGATTTTACAATTATACAGTTTTTGGTTATTTCATTGGTTATTGTAATTTTTATTTTATTTTTGTATTTTTATATTTGAATTATTTCATTGGTTATTTTAATTTTAATTTAACTTTTTTTTATTTTTTATATTTTAATTATTTAATTGGTTGTTTTATTTTTTATATTTTTATATTTTAATTATTTCATTGGTTATTGTAATTTTTGTTTTATTTTTTAATTATTTAATTGGTTATTGTAATTTTCATTTTGTTTTTATATTTTTATATTTTAACTATTTAATTGGTTATTTTAATATTAATTTAATTTTTTTATATTTTATATATTTTAATTATTTCATTGTTTATTGAAATTTATATTTTATTTTTATATTTTTATATTTTAATTATTTAATTGGTTATTTTAATTTAATTTAATTTATTTAAATTTTTATATTTTAATTATTTCATTGGTTATTTTAATTTTAATTTAGTTTTTTATATTTTTATATTTTAATTATTTCCTGGGTTATTGTAATTTTTATTTTATTTTTTATGTTTTTATATTTTAATTATATAATTGGTTATTTTAATTTTAATTTAATTTATTTTTATTTTTATATTTTAATTATTTAATAGGTTATTGTAATTTTTGTATTTTTATATTTTAATTATTTAATTGGTTATTTTAATTTTAATTTTAATTTTTTATTTTTATTCTATTTTAATTATTTCATTGGTTATTATGATTTTTATTTTATTTTTTATATTTTAATTATTTCATTGGTCATTTTAATTTTAATTTAATTTAATTTTTAATTTTTTAATTATTTCATTGGTTATTGAAATTTTTATTTTCTGTTTTTATTTTTATATTTTAATTGTTTAATTGGTTGTTTTAATTATTTTATTTTATTTTAATTATTTAATTGGTTATTTTATTTTTATATTTTTGAATTTTAATTATTTAATTTGTTATTTTTATTTCATTTTTTTTTTATGTTTTAATTATTCAATTGGTTATTTAATTTTTATTTAGTTTTTTATATTTTTATATTTTAATTATTTCATTGGTTATTGTTATTTTTATTTTATTATTTATATTTTTGTATTTTAATTATTTCTTTTGTTATTGTTATTTTTATTTTATTATTTATATTTTTGTATTTTAATTATTTCATTGGTTATTGTAATTTAAATTTTTTATTTATTTATTTATTTTTATATTTTAATGATTTAATTATTTAGCTCGTTATTTTAATTTTAATTTAATTTATTTTTATTTTTTATATTTTTATTATTTAATTGGTTATTTTATTTTTTATATTTTTATATTTTAATTATTTCATTGGTTATTGTAATTTTTATTTTTATATTTTTGTTTTTATATTTTAAATATTTAATTGGTTATTTTTTTTTATATTTTTATATTTTAACTATTTAATTGGTTATTGTAATTGTTATTGTATTCTTTTATATTTTTGTATTTTAATTATTTGATTGGTTATTGTAATTTTTATTTCATTTTTTTATATTTTTATATTTTAATTATTTAATTGTATGTTGTAATTTATATTTATTTTTTTTTGTTTTTATGTTTTAATTATTTAATTGGTTATTTTAATTTTAATTTTTTTTTATTTTTGTTTTTTAGTTATTTCATTGGTTATTGTAATTTATATTTTATTTTTTGATATTTTGATATTTTATTTATTTCATTGGCTATTGTAAAACGTTAAATCATAAACAAGCAGAGTGATCATATGTGTTTTTTGCATTGAACTGATTGAATAATTTGAATTGTATATTATGATTCTTTTTTCAGTTGACGAGCACTCTGATTTTTTGGGCTATAGTACGTTTATACAAATGTTTTCAAATAAATTTAATCTCTTATATATACAACTAATATAAACTGCTCAGGTTTTTAGTTTTACATTTTGCCTGCAGGTATTCCACAAAGTGTATTCATCAATTAATCTCTTCAGTGATTGAACATTTTTTAAAGTGCAAATTTGTAATGTTGCGTCGTTTTCTTAGGTTGACATTCTTAACTTAGAACTGATGTGCAGACTCTATATATGAACAAGGGTGCTTCAACTGTGTTTGAAGTGCAGTGATGATCTCTGGTTTCAATGTACCACATTATTCACTAGACCTCAACACTACCATCAACACCACAAACCATAATTAGAGAGAACTCATAGGCAGTTTCTGTTATCTTAGCCAAGAAGAGTCATTTCGGAGACCATCCTGCGGCATAATTTAATAATATTTTTCCACAAGATCCAATCTATTCCGAAGATTACGAGACTAAGCCTTCTTGATGGAATTGTGGGAGATTATATTGGATAAACTTCAGAGACTTTTCCATCATGGTGCAGATGTGCTTAAGTGATGAAGCTCCCTTCCTCGTGTTTGGTCGTGTTATAATACTTGCAAATGGTTATTTCTAAATTTCTGAGCCCACGAAACGATACTTTAAATGACCTTTCTTTTTCCATCAACGAGAAGAACAACCTGTTCCATCGCTAATTCAACGTAGAACCAACCAATAAAATTCATCCAAACGGGTTGAGGTTGATGCGTTCCTCAATCGGTGAATTGCCCACCGTGGTCAAGTAGAGAATGCTTCCCGCTCACTCGATCGTACATCATGCAGCCCATTGTGTGATTACATCGAGCCAGAATACTACGCAACAAAACTTTATTATTTCCCAGTGCTTGAAAAACACATACGAATGTGTTTCAATGGCTCTAAATGCCATAGAACGTCCATTAGACATGGGAAAACAGTGTCTCAATTTGTACAAAAAAGATGGTTCAAATATTGAGGTGTACCACCGTCTTGCGGATGAACATTATAACTCAAAGCGGGTGCCACTAAAATTGGTAATTGGTGAGGTCTTAACTATGTATTTTTTGTTTCATTTAAATAGTTATTGATAACAAAAACAATTGTGTGATTTGTTAAATCACCTCACATCATTAATATTCTACCTTGATTGTAAACTGTTTTAAGTTATTAAAGTTAATAGATTTGAAAAAAGTATATTTTGTGGGATATTTCGAATGAATAGGCTCGTGTTTCAATTGGCTATATGACGATGGATATCGCAAAATAAAACCTTCATTAAAAATAAGAGCTTGAATCACTCTAGTAATGAATACCTTCGCGACATACTTGATTTTTTAGAACAAAACAGTTTAGATTTTTCAAATAGTTGAAAAAATTTATAAACTGGTATTTAAATCTTTCTAATGAAAATAGCATCAATTATATTCGTAATTCATGCTTCAGTTTAGATTTTTCAATTACATTTTTTGTACTACGGTATTTTTATGTCTTTTGTATAGTCAGATCCATCAGTTATTGAGACATTCAAGAGGAAAACTACCCATTAATAAGAAATAGACATTATAAGTAGTAATACAATTCTATTTGTATTTTTTTTCTGCATCAGCTTAGCCTGTTGTTACGAGTCCTTCTATCACTTGCCACGTTGTTATTCAGGTTTTTCTCTCTCATAACCGTCACAATGCAGTCCGTCCACCTTGTTCTACCTTTCTTAGGTCTTCATTTACTTCCTCTATCCTGCATTTGCATACCCAATATCACTTTTCCCCTTAATCACTATGACGTGTCCATATCACCCGAGTCGTTCTTCATGTGCCCTTTCTCACCCACTTTCACTGCACCTCTGTTCTTTGTATTGCTAATTCTGTTTTTTCCTGTCGTGCGAGCCATCGACCTAAACATTCTCCATTTGGCTGCTTCTATTCTCCTCTCGTTTATTTTTCTTATAGGAAAAAGTTTATATCTCACGTCATTTCGTTGCTGGCTTTAAAACAGTTGTGTTTACCTTTCACTCTAATTTAACTACTCCGTTGTTATTGCAAAGTATTTCTGGTAAGTCTCTACAACAGCTTTATTGGGTTTGGATACATCCAATTATATTCTATCTTATGTTTTACACCCTCTGCTGTCAGTGGTACCCTGGTATTAAATGCATCCAGCCTCTTCAGTTACGACCATTGACCCTGCTGCTATTATTTTATTTCCCTTTCATTTCAGCGCCAATCCAATGAAAATAACTCCGTCTTGAAAGAAGACATTTTTATATTTTGAAACGATTAAAAAATTTTAAGCTAAGTAAATGAATATTATCAATAACAACCATATTTATAGGAATATTTATTTTATTTGTATAAAAGTTTTAAATTTTAATATTTTTATCTTGGAATGTTTAAATGGTATTTAGTTACTGGTTTCACACCTAATAATTTTTAAATTTTATGATATCATTTTGTAGTATTATAATATTATTGATATAGTATTATAATGTTATTTTTATAATATTATTATAATTATTATACTATAGTTATGCTTATCTATAAGCATTTTATGTTATGGGAAAAGTAAATTTTGAAAAATTGAGAGGAAAAAGCTACAAATAAATTTATTTATAATTAATTGTGAAGAAGAGAGAAATATTTCTTAATGAACATGTATTTGTACGAAGTTACAAAAAGTGGATTTGTGATAAAAATAAATTTGTTTTGGAAACAAACAAACAAACATATTCAAATTTATTCACTTTGAATTAAAATAATTTGACGCAGTTTGAACTTAATTTCACGCTTACACTTGAGAAGACTGTAAGAAATTGTAATTTTTGTTTTGTGAAAATCAATAAATTTGATATTGTAAGGTCTTTTAGAAATTGTCTGGATTGCACACACACACACACACACACACACACACACACACACACACACACACACACACACACACACACCCACACACACACACACACACACACACACACACACACACACACATGCACACACACACACACATACACACCATACACACACACTCACTTTGAAAACACTTTTCTAAATCAACGATTAAACTTTTAGGTCACTTTTTGAAATAAAAACAAAAACTTGGAAAGAAATTTTGTAAACACAGATTTTTGGTCACTTTTAAGAAAACCACAACAACTTTGAAAATACATTTGTAAAACAACAATTAGGCCACTATTTTAATAAAAAAAACTTTAAAACCAATTTGTAAAACAATAATTAGGTTACTATTTTTAAAAAAAGCTTTGCAAGCCTTTTTTATGCAATTTTTAGGCTCCTTTACATAAAAAACACTTTTGTAAAACAACATTTATGAGACATTATTTTTTTAAGAAAAAAACTTTGAATGCACTTTTGTAAAAGAGTAATCAGGTCATTATTTTTTATTATTTATTAACAAGATTTATCTGAACATACGTAAATGTTTTTCCAAATGTGTCTATTGTTATAAAAATATTTAAAACAAAAACAATTTTAGAATTTATTAACCAGATTTATCTGAACATATGTAAATATTTTTTTCCAAATGTGTCTATTGTTATAAAATATTTAAAACAAATACAATTTTAAAATTTATTAACCAGATTTATCTGAACATACGTAAATGTTTTTTTCCAAATGTGTCTATTGTTATAAAATATTTAAAACAAATACAATTTTAAAATTTATTTACCAGATTTTTCTGAACATACGTAAATGTTTTTCCAATTGTGTCTATTGTTATAAAATTTTTAAAACAAATACAATTTTAAAATTTATTCACCAGATTTATCTGAACATACGTAAATGTTTTTCCAATTGTGTCTATTGTTATAAAAATATTTAAAACAAAAACAATTTTAAAATTTATTTACCAGATTTATCTGAACATACGTAAATATGTTTTTTAAATGTGTCTATTGTTATAAAATTATTTAAAACTAATACAATTTTAAAATTTATTTACCAGATTTATCTGAACATACGTAAATATGTTTTTTAAATGTGTCTATTGTTATAAAA
>JARUHE010184260.1:0-13743 GCA_031471125.1 Archaeomysis grebnitzkii | reverse complement strand
CGTATCAAGAAAGGATGAGTCGAAAACGTTTTCGTGTAACTAAGGTTTCGATGTGAAAGGCCTGTAGTAGAGTCGGCATTGGCACTATTACCAGCATATGAAATAGACAATTAACAACAGTCAATATAATCAATGAAACCATAGTTAAATATGACATGCCTATTTGCATTCTGTTTGTAGTTTAGCCCCAATGAACCATACTATGCCTACAAAGTATCTTCCTCATCAAATGTCAACAGTATCTGGTGATCTAAGGGGATCACTCGAGTGAGTACTAACCAGACCAAAAATGATGTAGCCTTTCTGGTAGAGGAGAAATGTGTTTTATAAAATATGTAAAAATAATCAATTGTAAATTTACATGTTGTATGGGTAATATTTTTTTGCAAAAATGGTGTTATCAATTTTTTTTTATCAATTCCCACAGAACAATACAAAATCCAATGGAAATGATAGTGTTATGGACGTCATACCTCATGAACCAAATCATTTGCTTTTGACTACATCATCTATATCCACATTAATGGACCTCCAACCTTTCTTTAACACTCTGGTGTCGTCTTCGTTCTATCACGGAGCGGCTGACAGCCAGTTAATAATGAAGTCTCCGAGCGCTAATCCTTCGTCGACCAATCACGCCCAGTCTAACTCAAATCCCTCGTCATTGTCCGGTGCTAGGGTGAAGTCTTCCAATTTTAGTATAGTCGAGAAAGTGATAGAGAACGACTTTCTAGAACCACTCCCTGGGTGAAACTTTCTTTATTTTCTGTTCATTTAAACTGTGCAAAAGTAGACAAATAAAATTCTTTTCACTCTAATTGATTGGGACAATATTGCAGCTCGTTTCTGTTGTCAATAAAGTCACGAGCCTGTACTTGAATTGGTGTTTATGTTGGTAGTTAAGTTTGTAAATGTTTACGTGATAGAAATTTGTTGTTTTTGTTATTTTATTATATATAATATTTTAGTGTTATACATAATTAATACCATAAAAATACCATTCATGTCTCTTGTAATAAATTATTTTGTTTGGTTACAATTATAAGTAGAATTTTTATATAATTCGAGTTTTCACATAATCATTTATTTTATTTTTCAAAGTTTTATGAGTTCACATTTTTTGATAGACTAAAGTTCCTAATAAACTTATGTTATGTTTAATCATAAAATATATATGTTTAATTATAAACTTAGGTTGTGTTTATAATAAATTTACATTGTGTTTATAATAAACTTATGTTGTGTTTATAATAAACTTGCATTGTGTTTTGGCATGAAGAAACACTTGTTTTTTGTACTTAAAAAGTGACTGCTGATGAGCAATTATCAATAATTTATTATTTAATTTTTTTGTAAGAGAAAATTTTGTGCAACACGCAATTTTTAACTTTGAAATTCACATTGGTTTGATTTTAACGATTGTTTGAAATTTTTTAATTTTACGAATTGAAAGGATTCTTCCTTTCACACATTTTTATTTATTAAATGACTTGAAAAATTATAAATTCAGTTGTACATGAATGTGTTTCATTTGTCTTGAACAAAATACTTAAATAAATTGATTAGTTTTATCAAAACCATTGCAGTGTTTTCACACTCATGTTTGAAAACTTATTCCATTTTAATATGATTATACCAAAATAAACCTTTTCCAATCATACATAATAAGGTTTTGTATAACTTACATTAAGGATTCAATTCAGAATTTGAACACGCCATTTTGGTGGAATTGTCATTGCACAAAAAGTTGACATAATTTAGCATTATCTTGCAGTACAGGAGCATCACAGACTTTAACATTTTGATATCCAAAATTTGACTGAAAAGATTAATTTTTTAGCTTATTTGGCCAAAGTGGTTTAGTTGAAATGAGTACAGAGTAATGCGTGTAAATTATTTTCTAAGACCACAAGGCTGAAAAACTTTCTCTAGTCATGATTCCTTCCATAATAGTATGAACACCATTGATGGTGCAACTGCATCATGGTAAGGTCATATGCGCCTAGATAGGGTGCCAGAAAATAATTTTTATGCTTTTATGCTGGAGATTATTTTGTGTTTTGCAGAACAGTCAAAAATATTAAATGCAAAATGATCATTTCTGGCACTCTGCATCAAGATACCATGCATGTATAGAACAGTTTTTGGTTATAGTAATCCTCTGGCATTGCTTAATCTAAGTCTTAATTTTAGTTCAATTATAACTTAGTTTTTACAATTTTTTAGTTCAATTATTAGGTAATGTTGTGTAATGATCAAATGATTCCTGTTATTAAAATGACTAAAAATTAAATATTGTTACTTCAAAACTACTGAATACGAATAATGCTTGAAAATCAAAATGGTTACAACCTCATTTTTGCTAATTATAGATCTTTGAAACAACAGAGATTTTGTTCAGTATAAGACTTTGGAATTGTTACCTCACAAACTAAATCCCGATGCTTAAGTCTTATAATTAATTAAAATTTCACTGAAAAAGTAAATCTCAAAACTTTACATCTTAACAATGTTTTCAAAAGTAATGTAATCAAAAAATATTATGTTTTTGTATGAATACATTTTTTTTAAAGTTAATATATCAAGGTACATTGTTTTTCTTTTTAATATACTAAATTTAAAATTAAGTTTTTAATTTGATATTACTTTTATTACATATGTAATTGTTATTCATCATAGTTATATTTAATCTTGGTTTTATTTTCTAAGCAATTTGAATGAATGCACTTTTACAAAAATAGTTGGAGGGTTTTAAGTTGACATAAATATTGAAAATAATTTTCACTTTAATTCAAATAAATATTTGTCTATTTAATTCCTCGATTGATGTTTTCGGTGTACAGAAAAATTGTTAGGGAGCGACATGATCCTATATCAGATTATGCTTACTTTATGGAGCATTGGTATGATAATATTGTAGATCTGAATTTTTTGTTTTTGTTTTTTTTTTTAGAACACTTCTTAGTTTCAATAAAAATAAAAATATCAAAAACTTTAAAACACAATTTTATAATAATTGTTTTAGATTATTTTAACTTTTTCATTTTGGCTAACCAATGTTAGAATTCTCATTTTAAGAAGAGAGATTTATCTTTCAATAAAGATAATGAAGGTTTGGTGGTTTCAATTGAATTTGAAAGGTTGAAGGAGAATACATATTATTTAATTGTAATATAAAAGTCGTATGTAATGTATCAGGAAAAAGGCTCAAAATGAAATTTCAAATTGCAACATTTTTTATTGTTCATATTGACAAAATTATTTTTTGACCAAGAAAGAATTTTTAAAATAAATACTGTCTACTATAAATTTCAGATTTGAGAAATTAAAGCATCATTTTTCCCTGTATTGATTTTAGCTGTAGTTTTGATATTAAAATTTACTTCTAAACCTAGAAAGATTTCTGTTATTTTACATTTGATATTAATTGACAATAAATTGTAAAGTTGCACCAAGCATGTATTTATGTGTTAAGTTTTAGTAGAATATTTATTTTTATAAAGAAATAAAGTTATTATGCTTATTTATGTAATTAATCGATTTAATAACTTTTCTGACGTACATTAATGAAAGATGATTTTTTAAACCTGTTTAATACATAAATTAAAATTTTTGAATGTCTAACTATCTACCATTTTTCTTGTCTTGAACATAATATAGCGGCGAAGTTCCGTCATCGGCATAGTATTTGTATTCAAATTATTCAAGTAAACATTTAAGTTTTTTGTTTAAAGTATTTTGTTAACCATGTATATATGAAAAAGAAACTGTGGTCCTGTCCTCTGGTTTAAATTTTATTTTATTTTCTTAGCCTGATATCGAACTGTGGCCATCACATCCAGAACGAAAAAAGGATGAAATAATAACAAGGCTTATAATTGTGTTACCGACACAACACACCGTTATCTCACAACAAATATAAGTCCCCTTGAGGCTATGTGCTGTAATACTTTATTAAAGCTAAACACTTTTTACTGCAATGCAACCAATATCAGAGACAGCAAGATAAATACTTTTACCCCGAACTATGTGGGCATAATTGGGACCAGTTTGCTCCATTGATTGACTTGATCTGTTTTTTTAATGAGATATAGAAAGTGGAATAATTAATCACAACGTCACCCATTTATTAAATACACAGAAATGCACTGTTTGCATTCATAGATTATGTGCTATATAATAATAAATAATAATCATAGACTTGAAATAATTTTACTAAAAATAAATGTTTCATATTTCAACATGGTTCAATCTAGAATTTGCTTATATGTCAAACAAACCTATTGCATAGATTTTCTATCACGATGATGATCATCATTGTGCCTGATTAATGATCGAGTTCATTCTGGTGAGTCCTATTTACTCTTGACAAAATTTTCAATCGCATACTTGTTTATACAAAAGCCAATAATGTCAAATAATCATGGCAAAAACACATTTTTGATAATAATTACTCTAAAGTGTAAAATATTCTCAAGGTAATAATTTGTTGAACTATACATTCCATTGCATTGTTTTAGTTTATTTGTGTTACTAACAAATGTTGTTTAAATCAGTGCTGAATAACTATAGATTACCATATTGTGCTTGAGGTCAAACTTGATGTAATCAATCGATCAATTTAATAAATAGTGCTTATTTTTGACATATCATAGAAGGTTTATATTGCAACTCATAATTTCACTTGATAAAAAACTGACCATTTATGCTGTAAATATTTCTTTTTTTTAGTATTAAATAGAACTTGTATTTAGATTGTTTTCTAATCGAAATAAACTGTAGAATATTAATTTCTAATCAAAAGTATGTTTTTTGTCATAATATTTATAAGTGCCTTTCGAATAAATAAACAACTCTTGCATTACTTATAAATTATATTCCTAGTTAACATTCCAATAGTTTAATGACTTGGAGATTAATTTGTTTGAAAATTACAGATGTGATATCATACAATAGGAAATTATTTTCCTATATACATGGATATCAGTAGAAAATGTATCTTTCAGTATTTGAGATAGTCAATTGTATTTTCTTGTTTATGCCTATTGATATACAAATAGGTGTAAGTTTTTTCAAAATATCCATTACTCTGAAATGATAAAGATGTCAAAAAATGAAAACGTTACTTTGTGCTGAATACTTCCTAAATACTGTAAATAATAGGATGAAAAACCTGAAAATTTCAGTTAATATCGTTTTATAGTGCATACTTTTTGATGGGTTGTTTGAAAATAAACCTATAACTACCTGTTGTATGATTTCACTTCGATTTAATTTAATCGTCATTGTATCATAGTGTTGGAAATACATCATTGACCCTAAAACCTAAAAATCTACTTCAAATGTGTATACTTTTACCTAAACAAAAAAGTATGTAAATAAATACTATTTAATTTTTTTATTGTTGAAAGATTACAATAAAATATCTATTTCTGAATAATTGAGCCACTGCTTAGATAAAATATCATTATTAAGTTTGTGTGATTGAATTTCTTAATCTCTGGAGATAATTTTCTCTTGAAAGTTTAAAAATTGTTCAAAACATGTATTCCCTTATTCAAAATTACGAGATTTTTTCACAAACTCGATCTATTATCCATAAAAATATGTGATAACTCAACAAACTAATACAAGAACTAAGCAACAAAGTTATAAACTGTAAATCAACTTTGATTTTTTATTCATAAATAAATGAAAGTTGAACTAGTTTACTAAAGAGAAGTTTAGTATATTTGGTTGAGTGGTTTTGTGAAAAGTTGAAACAACTTTAAATAAATAAAATAGTTGTTTAATTTTACTTTTACATAAAACATACCATGTAAATTATAAATAGTTTTGTTTAATGTTTGATGAATTATTTTTTCTATATTATATAAAATACTTGAATAACTTTTGTCATTATTTCACAGATTGTTGAATGCACTATATAGAATAATAAATATTTATACTTGCTAGAAATTTTTTTATTAACCATGTAATATATTTTAAATCTTGATTAGTGTTATAATTAAGTTTTGTACATTCTTTACTGAAATAGATCATACAGTTAAATCCTTTTTTGCTAAGAAGCATAATATTTTAATGTATATAGTTAGAAGAGTTACCCTTTTCAATATGAAATTTTGTCATTGAACTAAAATTTAAATCCAGGTGCAGACTTTCAGCAAATGTATTAAAATAGAAAATACTGACTGAACATAATGATGAGTTATGTAAGAAACGGACCATTTAAAAATGTTTGATAAATAAACTATATTAAAATGTTAGGATACATGTTTTAACGCTCAAGAAATAAAAATTATAAACGTTGTCTGTAGGCTAAACCTTTCAAATAAACATATAAAGCTATACAACAAACTTTGAAAATCGATATGACGGTATTAGAATCAAGACAAAATAAAAGTGATGGAATATGGCATTTAATGATTACACAATTAAAACTTAATACTATTCAGAAGAAGGTTTATAGCATTGACATTCCAATTATAAAAAAAGAATTAGTTTGCTTCTGCGATTCTACCAATGTGTTTAAATAACCCTTTTACGGATTACTTTTTCATATATTGTCATAACAGATAAGCAAGATCTAAAATTAAACAATTTCAACAAGCTTTTTTAGAAGAGAATATTGCAATATTATGTGGATATGAAGGTCGTCTGAAGATTACTGCTGCATAAGCAAATCTCATCGGCATCGATTCAAGTCCACTCTAAGGTTATCCATTCTCAAAAATGCTATTTTAATTGAAATTATTTCATCACCTAAAAACAAACATGAACATCTTAAACTTATGTTAGATGCTTGAAGGCATGGGAACATACCAGGAAATGTATTTAAAGTCTTCAATTACATACAGTAACATAATCAGTAAATGTTTATTTATTTTTCATAGCCTTCCCAGACAGCAAGGTGGATCCGGAACGGGCCAGATGATGTTGCTGTCTGGGTTTGATGAATAAGATGCAAGTATATTTCATGTTTTTATTGTAAATTCAGTTTATCATTCTTGAAATAACCACCTCATGCAGTACATTAGTATTCAAATTGGATTACAGAATGAATGAACATATTAGAAACAGGAATATGACCAGCACTACACCTTGAATTCACTGCATGTTCAACATTATATGGTTGGAAAGAGAAGAAGGGCTTGGTTATGTAGAAGTAAGGCAGAAGACCGACCTGTCAGCAGGTCAGGTTGGACCGTACTCCGAACTATGTTCCGCTGAAATGGTATTTGGTGAGAACCTAAAATTTTGAATATTATTTGCAATCATAGAAACCTAACTTACTTTGCACGGTGGAGGCTGTCATATTTAGAATAATGAAATTAAGTCGATGGTTGGTACATCTCGATAATTTTGTGGATATTTCCACAACGTGCAATGAAATTAACTTAGAATTGCAAAGAAAGTATTACTATTTTCAATATAAGCAACAAAATTACATCTTTGGAGAAAAATTACAATTGTTTTTTTTAGTTGAACAGAAGAATTTTAATTGTTTCCCCTTGATTGAACGTTTGACTGTGGTGAATTTTAAATTTGATGAAAATTTGAAGTGTTTTTCTTCGAACACTTATATGACCTAAAAAACTTGTGAGAGATGGTAGCCGACTGGATACGAATGATGCATAAGCAAATCTCATTTGCAGCTGTTCGACTCTACTCTAAGGCTATTTCATTGATAACTTGAGTGTGGCTGTATTCTCTAAAAATCTCATATGCGAAGCTTACCCCAGCTTGGAGGACATGCCATATGTCGGCTGCATATCCTTAGGGTACACATCACTTGATGTGGGTAAGAGTAATAAGGCCTAAACATGTGAAGCGCTGAAGAGTATTAAATAGTGTCGGCGCTATATAAAAGTTGTAATTATTTTTTTTTTATTTATTAACTAGTTGGAAAGATTCTATTTTCTGTGCTTCAATAAAAGTGACTGGTTTAAAACAAAAACACATAGATAATGAACTTAACATGGACGGAACAAACTATTATTTTTATCTTATGTTTACTAGACCATTCAATCTTTATGGGAAGCATGAATTTATTTTGGTGCTGCAACACAACTAACGACCAAGATATAATTGAAGTTAAATTTCTATTATTGTGCTGTGATGTTAATAAGATTTTCAGTTCAAGAACCCAATATCATTAATAACTTTTTTTAAATTACTAAATACAGGTTCAAAAAAATACTAAATAAATAATTAAGTATTTTTTGATTATGTTTATTACCTATCCTACCAAATAAACAAGTTGTAACATTAACATTTCGTGATTTATGAATTAAGTGTTCCATCACAGAAAATGTTTGGGGAAGCCTTAGTCATCAAAAAGCTTACACAGTTCTAGGTAATAATCCCATATGAACCAACTGATAAGAGGGCATGATTAATTAACATATTGCCATGTTTTACAGCTAGATAGAATTAGCATTCAACAATTGGGAAATATGTTTAATATAGAGAGGATACATGTTACCTACTGGGAGATATCAAGCTATTTTTCAAGGATAGGGTACGAGTTAAAACTATTCTATCATTGAGTGCGCCAAGACCTTCTTGATTATAATAACAATTAATTAGGTGTTATTGGCTGAACTGGATTTGGGATGTTTCGAAATTGTTTATGTGCAGAGTTAATTGGTACATTATCATATCTGATGAAGTATTCGTGTGCGTGCGTTCTTTTGTAGTCTGATAATTCTGTTTAAATTTTTGTGCTAAAATTACTATCATTAATGCCAATAGCATGTGATGTTATTGAAATACATAATACATAAGCCCCATACATGTTTAGGTAGGTACGGTAAGCTCTGAACTTGGAAAGAAAAGTACACTTGTATTTGGAAAATGTTTTTTATTCAAAATATCTATAAAAAAAATTGATTAGTAGATACCTGCCCACAATGTGTATGGGTCGTGGGCACATGTAACACAAATAAAAAGACTCCTGTTTATTTGTCGAGACCTAATTTGTCAAAACTGACATCTAGATAAATATTTTAAATGTTGAAGAAGGTGCCAACAATTCATGTATACATATGAATAAACTTTTATATATTAGTTCATGACATGTTACATAACCTTGCTTCTGCTACCTAATGAATATTGTATATATAAAATTGATAGTTCAGTACCTTCCTCATAGTAAAGTAGTGCGAAATATTCACAGTTTAAATAAAAAAACGAATATGGAAAACAAATGATAAATTTAATGAACATTTGTATAGCTCCAACAAATTAGTGCACATTTCATAATTAAATGAACTATAAATTTAAGGACATTGTTATATTTAATTAACCAATAAAACTATTAAACATAAAGCTCAATAACCAATCAACGTTCATCTTACTTCCCATTTAGATATACACCGAATTCCTAAACAAGTACAACATTAGTTTACCACAATGTTTAGTGTAATTTCACTGTGCATAGTACACATTTTTTTAGTTTGAACTATTGATTTTGAACGTAATATTTACATTCATTATAATTGAAATGACAAATCTTAGAAATAAGTAATGTTAAGAAAAGGAAAATTATAAACTCAACGGATTTTATCTCAATATTTATTAATGAACTGAACGAATTAAAAAGGCAAATATTAAACGTGAGGAAGTACGGCGGAGGAATACAATTCTGCTTTTCAGTAGGTGGAGTTGACGTGACGCATTGTGACGGAGCTCTGACGTGAACCTTGACGTAGCTCGACATCTTCCAGTAAGAGATCGAGTTGGCATCGCGATTGTCGACGTAAGCATCAGGTAAGTCCCATGTTCATTTGGCGGGATTGGAAGCGCTGAGGCCCACAGTCAAACCCATATTGAATGTCCTCCCAAATATATATATAATCAAAGTGTCAAAAATGGCTGCCGAGATTTGCCTTATTCAAAAATCAATGTTTAAAATAATACAATTTGTTTTTACTAAATTTAACCTATTTTGACGTAGAAGATTATTGAATTATAATTTTTTGATATGATGACTGAATTATTATTGTAAACAAAATGTCAATGGAGGTGTATATGGCATAATAAGGGCGCTAAATGGCTAATATTGTTTATTTTTGTAAAGCTATATTTTTCAATGTGAATTAAATTGTTGCCATATGTCTACATTCACCAGCAATTCTTGTTTTTACATTTAGTTTATCAAAATAAAGACTTAAAAGTCTCGCTTTTCATTTAAAATATTTCCATACAATAAAAAACACCTTATATCCTATAAGGTTTAGGCTAGTTCAGGTTATTTATGGTAAACATTATTTATCTGATTTATAACTAGTCTACCTACGCATTTAATCCAACAAATGTTGAATAAATATTATACAATTTATAAAACATAACCTTCTTTGAAGTTATTTATAATTAAAAACTAAATTCCTAAAATGAATTATTTTAACGTAAACAAACAAAAATTGATGAATTATATTTTTATTTAATCTCGTTCGCGATTCATAGAAAACATTCGAATGTTTTAAAATACCTGAATGGAACACCTGTTTGGAATTCCCCTCCGAACTGATTTGTTATAAGTCCTTACGAATGTTTGTGTCGTTTGAATTTATGTCTTTCAGTTCATAAATAACTGTATTTGTGTTGAATAAATTATAATAATGCAAGGGTGGTTATGTCCCATACTAATTATAAAATATAACTGGTTGTCCCATGCGGTGCACTTCTTTACACTTAAGTGCCTTGTCAGCAACTAAATCGAATTCGAAAAACGTGTCGGTTGTAACCAAAAATATGGAGATGAGGGGACAAAAATATTTCATTATAATGAACAGAATTTTTGTATTTTTTATTACATTTCTCACGCCGATCATTTGGTTTCTCTTCACCAACTCAATTATAATTTATATTCAATGAATTATTGTGTTTTAAATATTTTTTAATTATCGTGTTATAAATATTTCTTTAATTATTGATTAAAAGATTTATTCAATTATCGTGTTATAAATATTTCTTTAATTATTGTGTTTAAAATATTTATTTAATTATCGTGTTATAAATATTTCTTTAATTATTGTGTTATAAATATTTCTTTAATTATTGTGTTTGAAATATTTATTTAATTATCGTGTTATAAATATTTATTTAATTATTGTGTTATAAATATTTATTTAATTATTGTGTTATAAATATTTATTTAATTATTGTGTTTAAAATACTTATTTAATTATCGTGTTATAAATATTTATTTAATTATCGTGTTATAAATAAATATTTCTTTAATTATTGTGTTATAAATATTTATTTAATTATTGTGCTATAAATATTTCTTTAATTATTGTGTTTGAAATATTTATTTAATTATCGTTTTATAAATATTTATTTAATTATTGTGTTATAAATATTTATTTAAAATATTGTGTTATAAATATTTCTTTAATTTTTGTGTTTAAAATATTTCTTTAATTATTGTGTTTAAAATATTTATTTAATTATCGTGTTATAAATATTTCTTTAATTATTGTGTTTAAAATATTTCTTTAATTATTGTGTTTAAAATATTTATTTAATTATCTTGTTATAAATATTTATTTAATTATCGTGTTATAAATAAACATTTCTTTAATTATTGTTTAAAATATTTATTCAATTATCGTGTTATAAATATTTCTTTAATTATTGTGTTATAAATATTTCTTTAGTTGTTGTGTTTAAAATTTGTATTTAATTATCGTGTTATAAATATGTATTTAATTATTGTGTTATAAATATTTATTTAAAATGTTGTGTTATAAATATTTATTTAATTATTGTGTTTAAAATATTTATTTAATTATTGTTATAAATATTTCTTTAATTATTGTGTTTGAAATATTTATTTAATTATTGTGTTTGAAATATTTATTTAATTATCGTGTTATAAATATTTATTTAATTATTGTGTTATAAACAGGGTGATGAAAAATATTTTTTCACAATAATCACAGGTGACATAAATTCTCACTCATTACATTGGCACTCCCCCACAGACGATCCCTCATAGCCAACATACTCCTAAACTCAACACACACAATACTCAACCATAACACTCCCACCCGCGTCCCTTCCAACATACTACAACAAAATACCTCCCCAGACATCTCCACTGCCACCAACACCCTCACTAACATAACCACATGGAAGACGCTACATGCCCTTAGCTCAGACCACCTCCCCATCAACATCACATATAACACCAAAACAAAATTCAAATTAATACAACCACGCCACACATACACCAATTACAGGAAAGCCAACTGGCAAGATTTCACCTCAGAAATAGAACACCTACTCACCAACATCCAAATACCAGACAACATCCAGATACCAGACAACAACCACACAGAAAATACAATGCTCACAAACATAATACTAACGGCCGACAAACACAACGTACCAAAAGGCAAGATCCACAACAAACATAAAGTCCTCCCAGAAAACATCAGAAACTACATCAAACAGAGAAACACAATCAGACAACAAAACCACCAAGGCCCCCAGATCATCATCCTCAACACAACAATAGACACATTAATACAGAAACATAAAAAATAAATATGGCGAGAACATCTCGAAGAATGCTGGAACCACAAAACAAACACACACATACTATGGAACACAATCGCAGGCCTCACAAACAAAAAACCCAAACAGACACCAAACCAATCAATCACATTCAACAACAAAACAGCAATAACTAACCAACAAAAAGCCACCCTCTTCAACAAACAATTCACTAACAACATCACCCACAAGACCCACACCAACAATAGGAAAGTTGACAGATACACAAAGAAACGACACCCAACACCAATCCCAAATACCACCACACAAACAAACCTGGCAATAAAACACCATTTTTGTATCTTCCTTCTCCGAACTCTTTTCTATCCTGCTTCCCAACAAGTCTTGTTTGTATATTATTTCTTAAATGTTAATGCTACAAGAGGGCTGAAAACGGACACCTGCTTCCAAATATCACCTGTTCATTTTTACTTCTCAATATGCTATGCAACAAAATGATCGAAAACTGGCACTTGTTTCCCGTTTTTATGGTAAAAGTTAAGACCAACTTAAAACGATCTTTCAACACGCAAAAATGTTTTTCCTAATGAATATGATGTGCTTCAAACAAATATAAAAGTTAAAATTTGCGCAAATGAATAATAAAGCCCCCCCAAAAATTTAAAAATTCACTTCTTCACACATTAGTAATCGAAATGATGACTCACAAATATACTAGAATACGCCAAAATAACTAAAAAAAGAGTTGCTGAAACCACTAAATAAAAAATAAAAAATCCCTAAAATCACGGATCTAGCCAAAGTCAGCTAGATTCGATCAAATTGAGCAAAATTCAGCCAGATCCAACCTGATCCAACCTAACCGTTTGAGATAATTAACATCTATTTTTGTATTTTTACAAGTGAACCATAAATTTTCACCAATAGTTTGTTTTTAACTTTTTGTTAAGGCTAAAAAAAGTAACATTTTGGTGAAAGATTTATTTCTCTAGGTGCGTTTTAAGTTAGGCCTTACCAATACCGTTTATTTATATCCTCCAATACTCTAATGCAGCAAAATGACTGAAAAACTGCCACTTGTTTCCCGTTTGTATATAAATTTTTTTTAAGAGTCAATGCAACAAGAGGGTTGAAAAACTCGCGGCAAAACTTTACTTTAGATCCCTAAAAAAAGTACTAAAAGTACTGAACATGAAAAACATTAATATTTCACTTATT